>VDFB02337537.1:0-10819 GCA_007258455.2 Sequoia sempervirens
TTAAAATTCATAAAATAAAAAAACAACAAAAAAAATCTGCATTTAGTTTAGCACATTTGAGGTTTTTTGTAGAGCATTTGAGTTTTTTTTTTGTAGTGCTTTCAACACATTCACTGTCTGTTTTAGCGCATTCATCTGTTACTTAAGCGCATTCAGTATTGTACTTAAACAAGTTTTGAGTCTGACGCCTTCCGCAAACAAAGCTTTTTTCTGGTTAAAAAAAAACAAACCTAGGGTAGACACATCAATTTAAAATGAACCAATCCTAGGATAGACATGGAATTTAAAATGAAGAAATCCTAGAGTAGTCACCACACAATGATTTTGAGGCTAAAATGAACCATCTTGTTTTCGTGAAGCAATATCTTCACATAGATTAAATCATTCTCATTTGGGTTTTAAAAAGAAAACAAGTGTTTGCTTTGTCTGTGGCAATAGGTCTATTCTCTCCCCTTAACTAGGTGATTAGAATACCAAACTTGCCTTTTTAATTTATGCAATTTTAATGCTTTGTTAGAACCCTTAGCAAGCCTGCTCTTGTGGGAAAAAGTACTCACCCAAGAGGAACGACCTAAGTGGGAACACCTAAAGCCAAGGTTTCCAACCCACTCTAAATAAAAATGGGTTGTTGATGAAAGTCCAACTTGACAGTAGTGTGCAAAGATAACCATCCCCAAAGCCTTTGTTCTAAAGGTTGGGAGGTCTCCTGAGGGAGTATATCATTTGTTGCACTTAATGAAAAACCTTACTACGAACCTTAGTGTAGAAGCCAACCGTGTCAGTTTCTGAACATCCTAATAATCACAGTGCAAAGGGAGGGAAGAATCTTCCCCCAAGATACTCACCATAAAACTGCCAAGGACCATTTGCTCAAGGGATCTGATATCCACTTTCGTCACTCTGAGTACACGCCTGAAAAAGACAAAAACATGGGTGCCCCTTCGGGGGTGACATGGCTATGTGAGTCAACGCAATTCTAAGATGTGGGTTGTGGTTATTATGATGACCTACTTGAGTACTAAGAGTGAGTCTGCCTAAAGTGTTTGTTTGTGCAAAAACTAGTGGAAATCTTTTGAACATGCACTCGATGTTTAGTATAGGGCTTAAAAAACAACTATTTTCAGAGTGTTTGTTGTGTTTTCCTCACATTAAATCAAATTAAGATCATCCAAGAAAGCACTAAAAATTTGATTGAATCATCCTTTCTTCCATAATCTGAGTTTCTACCATCATTGGACTAGCTACATCCTTGATATCTTCTATGGTTAGAGATTGGAAATGCACCAAGTTTGTTAGGAAGTCAATTTCCAATAGGATCAAGAAACCTAAGAAATGTTCAGGTTACAAAAAGACTTTGCAACAAAGAAAATTCCTTTACAAGAGTCAAAACGTCTTGCTTCACTATTGCGAATTCCTTCATAGGTACCAAGATTTTGTTAGGGGATTTACTGACGAGTACAATGTAGAGCCTTTGTATTCCCAAGCCTATTTCCAAAGAAGAGCTATACCTCAACAACACAAATCACAATCAACATCTTGAATTTGATTTCATACCGCAACCCTCAATTGAATATCCCACTCATCCTAGCCAAATCATTCACTGATCTTGAAAACAAACTAGGCTATTTGATACACTTATCATTTTTTGAGACTAGGATCAAATCTCAAAAAGTGCATCTTTTCAAACAAGTTTTTGATTATTGATTCAACTTCCCCAATAGGATTCTAATATCCTTTCATCTTGGAAGCCACAATCAAGAGTTAGAAATGTCATTTGATCATATCATAGGATTTTCATCTTATCAAATCAAGGCATCATCATTTTTGCACTTCTCAAACTTGTGATCTAAGTTTAGAAGAACATTTCAAAATCATATGCCTATTTTTACAGGATCTCAATACAATAAGCTGAGAGAGGATATTCAACAAGAAGCTCATATCTTAGGAATTCAAGAAGAAGGTGAGAGTAGTAATCCCATTTACAACGTGAGTCACAATCCCATTTTCAACAACAACATGGATCATAGAGAGGAGAATCCCTTCCCATTTAATCATCTAAAAGACATAGGAAAAACTCCAAATGATAGCAATGATGAACGAGATGAAGAACATCGTCTCAGAGAAGTAGAGCAAGATCTTAAATTTCATCAGGCCTTAGAAAAGATTTTAGAGCAGAACAAAGAGAAATATTTCCTATATTTGGCTGACAAAGGAGCCAAGTTGCCTCCTAATTTCAATACTGAGAACATAAAAAAGTAATCCTGATGAAATGCCCTTGTCTGATCTTAGTGCCTTATCTCAACAGATTAAAGCACTACAAGGAAAAATTAAAGACATGCAAGGGGGAACCACAACAAAGAAATATTCTCTCGATGAAATTTGTCCTTATCCTTTTGATCGTTGTCTTAACATGATCCCATTTCCCAAACATTGTGAAGTTTCAAAGTTTTATCGTTATAATGGGAAATCGGATCCAATCGATCATGTTAGAGACTTCTGAAATATGACTTTAAAGTTTGCTTGTGAGGACACATACTTGATGCGTTTGTTTCCTAGGAGTCTTGGAGGCCAATCTATGGAATGGCTATCGAAAATCACATTGCCTGTCAAGACATTTGAGGAATTGATTAACAAGTTCATATCACAATATTCCTACAAAATCCAACATCAAATAACCATGCTTGATCTCTGCAAGGCTAAATAGAAAACTGGTGAACCATTCATTACATTTCTTCAGAGATGGAGAAGATTTTTCGCTAGATATTCACGTCCTATTCCTGAAAAGGAAAAGATAGATATTTTCATAAACAACTTAGATCAAGAGATGAGCTATCGTCTTAATCTTCATTGTCCTCCCTCTTTTGAGAAATTGATTGAAAATGCCATCACCATTGAAGGTGCCTTGGTCAAGAGAGGGGTAATAAAACTTGACAAAGACAATCCTAGCTCATCTAATCACCACACCAACAATGACAAATCTAATTTTTGGACTTGCAACAAGAATGTGGTGAATGATGGTGTAGTGGATGTAAATCATGTCACCCCAAGCGCTCCTCTAAACAATAGCTATAACAATGTCAATTCGGTCACTAATCAAGGCAACAATCCTCCTCAAAGGAATAACTTGAATCAAAGTTCCAATACCAATAAAGGGAATTACAAAAATCAAGGTTACCGTGGGAACAACAATAACAATGCTTTAGGCAATGCCTCAAACACGAATCCACAACGATCTTCATTCTTCTCCAGCAGAAGAACTTTTACTCCACTGGGTCAATCTCTAGAATCTGCCTTTAAAGAGTTGATGGCAAAGAACGTTATCACCTTATCACCTCAATGAAATTTCAAACCTAGTGTGAAGCCTCCATCATGGAATGATGCATACTATTGTGATTATCATAGGTGCAAGGGACACAAAATGAATAATTGTCAAGCCTTGAAGAATGTAGTCCAAGATTTGATAGAAAATGACACCATCACAATAGAAGGACACCAAAAAACAAATTAAAACCACCAAGCATTTTGAAACCCTTTGCCCAATTATCAAAAGGGTGAATCTTATGATCCAAGAGGAAAAAGTGTGAACCACATCAACGATGTCATAATCAACCATATCTACACTGACGATGAGTAGGTCAATGTCATAAAGGTCAAGGAAAATTTGGAATATCGACAAGTCAACGTTACCACAAGGGCACCAGCTAAAGTTGTCTTGAAGGGCATGACTTCAAAAACCCCTGTGTCCCCTCCTCAACATCAATATGACTTGGTCAATCAACTTCGTAAAACACCTGCTTAGATTTCTATCTTAGAACTTTTGAAAATTTCCCCAGCGCACAAGGAAATTCTAGAAAAGGCTCTTGTTGAGACAACTGTATCCACTAATCTAGATGTCGACCAATTTCAAGCCATGGTGGGAAATTTTTCCTCACCCACATGCTTCTCATTCTCTGAAAAAGATGACGTTTCCATGACTCATCCCCATAATTCATCGCTATATCTAGAAGTCATAATCCACAAATTTCGTGTTAGACGCGTCCTAATAGATGGAGGGGCTAGTTTGAACATATGTACCATGAAGTTAGTTATGGCCTTAGGATTTTCTAAGGATTCTATTGATCCCAGAAGAAATATTACCATTAAAGCCTACGATGATGAAGAAAGAACATCCAAGGGATTAATCATGTTGCCGATCAGAGTGGGACCTATTATCAAGAATACATTCTGTCAAGTGTTAGACCGTGATCTTGCATACAACATCTTATTGGGTCATCCTTGGATCCATGACATGCAAGCTATCCTGTCCATGTACCACCAATGTCTTAATTTTCCATATGACAGACAAGAAATCACAATACCAACTGATAACACCAATGGTCAAACATGTGCAAACATCAGAGCTACACAAGATACTTTGGTTCCCAACAATCGAGAAGCTCTTGCCATTACTTCTCCCAAAGTCAATGCACAAATTAGTTAGTTGACCAAAAGCTTCGACAAGAAACTGCAGTTCAAGGACAATGGGGTTGGAGAATATTCTCTCTGTCTTGCTAATTTACCCATATCTCCTCGCTCACATGGTCAACCTTCCATCACACAACAACAAATTTTTGTAGCATCAACATCGACACAACCTCCAATAGAGCCAAGTACATTGTTCAACAGACAATTTGTCAAAGGAAAGATCCCCATGGAAGATCTTGAGGATAGAGAAGTTCGAAGTTGGATCTATAAAGATGAAGATGAATCTATCCTAAATATCAAACTACCAACTAAACAATACGGTAAAGGGTATTTAATCATGCAGAAAATGGGATATGATGGAAATGGTCCTATCAGGAAAAGAAAGGATGGAATAGTTGATCCTATTCAGCCGACTATACTTGATGCAAAGGACAAGACAGGGCTAGGCTATGATCCTGATTCAAAAGAAACAACGTCTAAGCAATTTCATGATATTGTTCTTACTTTACAAGAAAGTTCACAAACAATGGAAGCATGTTTGACAACAATCCAAAATTTCTTGGATTATAACTCTAATTCAGATTCAAATGTGTATGAATGGGACACCATCTACAATGACGAATTCTGGAGGGACAAAAAGGTTGATGTGATACACAAGTATACACCTACTCTAATCGAAGGTGAAGGTTCAGGGACCCAACTGCAAGAATTTGAACCACAAAGCAACTATGGTTCTAGTGATACTGAGTCAGATCTGAGCGAACAAGACTATCGTGAGGATAGTACCATCATTGACCTACCTCATACCTCGGACCCTACAGACAACTCCGTTATGACCATAACCATAGCTGATTTCATTACAGCGATATTAGATCTAATGGTGAAAGCTAGAATCTAGCGGTATTAAGATCAAACAAAAGATTAAAAAGAGCATATCGGATGGTGAAAACCTTGTTAAAGGCACGAGATGATGGGATGCACTGACACTCTCTTTTTGAGCGCATTATCATGGCGATAAGCCTATCTTGATTGAGCCTACCAATGAGGTCAACATTGACGCCCGAGGAAAAACCAAGGATTCACAGTTAGCTACATCAATGGCAGATAAAAAGTGCCAGAGTTCATGAAGTTCCTAAGAGAAAATCAGGTTAACTTTTCCTGGACTTATGTAGACATGCCAGGTCTTGATCCCAATCTCATAATGCATCACTTGTCCATCAAACCAGGATTTAATCCTGTGAAACAAAAACTCAGAAAGATGCATCCTTATGTTGCACTACTAGTTAAAGAATCTAACTGAGAAAACTCCTTGATGTGGGTTTCATAAGATCAATTAACTATGTAGAATGGATCTCCAACATTGTTCTTGTATCCAAGTCGGATGTACATATCAGAATTTGCACCGATTTTAGAGATCTTAATAAGGAATGTCCTAAGGATGACTTTCCACTTCCAAACATAAATACTATAGTTGATTTGACAGTTGACCATGCCATGTATTCACTAATGGATGGTTTTTTTGGTTACAACCAAATCAAGATTTCACCTAAGGACTAGGAAAAAATAACTTTCACATGTCCATGGGGGACTTACTGTTGGAATGTCATCCCTTTTGGTCTAAAGAATGCTGGGGATACTTATCAAAGAGCTATGACTACAATCTTTCATGACATGATGCAAACATTCACGGAAGATTATGTAGATGATATATTGGCCAAATCATACACAAGAAAAGGACATCTCGAAGTGTTATCCAAAATATTTGCAAGGTTGGAAAAGTTTAAAGTTCGCCTTAACCCCAAGAAATGTGTTTTTGGGGTAACATTTGGAAAACTCTTGGGGTACATTGTGTTAGAAAATGGAATTGAAGTAGATCCTACCAAGGTACAAGCAATCATGGAGATGCCTCCTCCAAGGAATATCAGTCAGTTAAGGTCATTACAAGGATGCCTTCAATATATACGAAGATTTATTGCATAGTTGGTTGATAAGATTCTACCTTTCACACATCTCTTACACAAGAATGTTCCTTTCAAATGGGATGAGAAGTGTGAAATGGCCTTTCAATAGATCAAACAATACCTAATGAATGCACCAGTTCTGGTCCTACCAAATTCGGATGAACCTCTTATCTTATACATTGCTGCAATGGAGGTATCTTTGGGTGCATTGTTAGCACAGGAAGACTCTATAGTGAAGGAACGAGCCATTTATTACATCAACAGAATGCTAACAAGTCATGAACTTAACTATACTTTCATCGAAAAAGCCTGTCTAGCCGTGGTTTTTTCTTCACAGAAGTTTTGACACTACATGTTAACTCATACAATCAATCTTGTTGCTAAGATTGATCCACTCAAGTATCTATTAAGCAAAGCTACATTGAAAAGAAGGCTAGAAAAATGGGTCATGATCTTAAGTGAGTTTGGCATCCATTATGTTGATCACAAAGCAATCAAAGGACAAGTTATCACCGATCAACTAGTTGAAGCACCATTACAAGCAGAGCATCCCATGCACATTGAATTTATATATGTTGATGTCTTCATTATAGAATCCAAACAACCATGGTCATTATACTTTGATGGTTCTTACACTCAACATAACCTGGGTAGGAATACTCTTTGTTACCCCCATCAATAACTATCTCTGTATCACATAGATAATGTTTCCACGCACTAACAACATAGCTGAATATGAAGCTTTAATTATTGGACCTCAAGAGAAGTATTGGAAATGGAAAGCCATTAATCGTGATCAATGATGATTATCGTAATTCAAAGATGACAAACCCAAGGCCATACAAGAAAATGGTTGATGACTTCAAGAAGTACTTTGGGGATATCAAGTTCACACAAATTTTGAGAATTGACAACAAAGCAGTTGACGCTATGGCCACGATTGCCTCATTACTACAACTTCCAAAAAATCAGGCTCGCTATGAATTTCTGGTGGAACAATCATTGACATGCCTATGATACTCCCAAAAGCCAAATCATTTGCCATTTAGTTGGATTTGATTCACCTTGGTATGGTAAAATCTATGCCTATCTAAAAGATGATATCCTACCACCTGACTTATCCTGGAACCAAAAGCACAACTTCATTCGCCAATCCTCTCGCTATACCCTTATCGCTGACATTCTTTATTGCCACGGTCTTGATGGTACACTTCTCTGATGTCTCGAACGTGACGAATCTAACAAGGCTTTACAAGAAGTTCATGGTGGCATTTGTGGAACTCATTCGAGTGGACTGACTTTATCTAAGAAACTTATTAGAATGGGTTACTACTAGCCGGCTATGGAGAGGGAATCATTCACTTTCATGAAGAAGTACTCTAAATGCCAAATTCATGGGAATCTCATTCATGCTCCTGCACAAGAACTTCAACCATTCATGACAACCTGGCCATTCTCTCAATGGGGGTTAGACTTAGTTAGAAAAATTCACCCTCCATCATCAAATGGGCACAAGTTCATAATCACAGCGACATAATACTTTACCAAGTGGATTGAGGTGGTACCCCTGACTAAGGTCACTGGCAAACAAATCTCATCATTCATACTCAACAATATCATTTGTTGGTATGGCATTCCCAACTCCATTATTACGGATAATGGATGACCGTTCAAGAATCAAGATGTTGATGAATTTTGTGAGAGATTCCATATTCAACACAGATATTCAACACCTTACTATCCACAAGGGAATGGCCAAGCAGAGGCCTCAAACAAAACTATATTGAATATCTTGAAGAAAAATGTGAATGATGCAGGGAAAGATTGGCACGTTCAACTCAATCCCGCATTAGGGGCCTACAGAACTAGCATTCACACGCCAACAAGAGCAACACCATATTCTTTTGTTTATGGAGCATAATCCATTTTTCCAATAGAGGTTGAGATTCCATCACTCAAGGTATCATTTAAGGGTCTCACAACTGATGATGAATACAAAGTTTCCTAGCTACAAGAGTTGGAACTTCTTGATGAGGAGACAACGAACAAAAGATCACTTGAAAGCATATCAACAGATGATGTCTCAAAGCTACAATCACAGAGTCAAGCCACACACCTTTCAGGTTGGTGATATTGTTTTGAAGGAGAACCCACACAATCATCAAGATAGAGAAAAGAAAGGTAAGTTCAAACCAAATTGGCTGGGTCCTTACGTTGTCATTGCAGTTATGGTTCAGGAGCATACAAGCTATCAACACCAGAAGGGGACCTGTTTGAAGAACCTATCAACAACATCCACTTGAAGAAATATTATGTCTGAATCATCCATCATATCCATAAATTTCCTAAAAAATTAGAAAAATGTCCGGAAGAAAATGTCTTAAAACAAAAATCGTAAGTAATAAAATGATAGGTGAAAATCTAGCAAACAAATGCTATTTGTATCTAGCTAGTTCTTCATCTATTAGCTCATGTTCTGCATTAGCTTTTCAGCCATCATTCATGCAACTTTTCGCCATCATCCTAGGTTCATATTAGCATCCTAATGCCATCATTTTCCTAGAGAGATAATGTCTTACCATGGCTTGATCATTGTACATATCTATTTCAGCAAGTTGTGTCAATACTGGGGGTAAACATTGACAATACTGGGGGAAATCAACTTTTAGGTTCCATAGATATAGCAAGACAAGGACATCAACAGTTTCACAATCATAAGTGTACAAACAATCAAATCTTGCAAACAATATCCAATCATTGATATGTATCACACCAGTTATTAGCAAATTTCATATCATGACTCATATCTGGATGATCTAAATTTGAATAATGTTTGGAATATCAGTAGCATAACTTTGAATAGTGGTTGTTTAATTTTTTGATATCATCTCTCTGGACCACACTCTATGATGTACTGAACTAGAGTGGCGAGGAAAGATAATGATTTTTCTTTATCTACTGTCTTAAGAAATAACTATCAATATGGTGCAAAATTGTCTCAAGACATGGTTTACAAAACGTATCATTGATGACATTTCCAAATTTGCATCAAAAAGTGGTTAATATTTGTCTTTTTATGCAAGAAATACTCAAGTCATCTTGGTTCAATTATACCTTGATGCTTGTGTTCACTTGCTATATCAAATATCATGAAATTTGTACTTAGGTCATCATTGGTGAGAATTTAAGCTTTGATGCTTGTACATACTTCCAACATTTTAAAACACTCTGTGATGATTCATGAAAGCTTACAATTGGCTCAACAAATAGATGGTCTTATTTAAGTTGCATTTCATTTAGATCATTGTACATATTTGCATAATGGATTCGCGTCAAGGGTTTCAAAGGCTAAATCAAGACATCAATGGTTGTTATGTCTCTTGGGATAGTTTGTGGAGGACATTTGGACATTCATCTTCATATCATCTTCATACCATTCTATCATTTATCCATTTCATATTGATCATTATCATTACATATTTCACATTCATGTCATATGCATTATCATTCCATTTATCATTTCATGTCATTCGTTCTCCATCATTATTCATTTCAAATCATTCATTATCATTTTCCTTTATCATCTTCATTGATCATTATCATCTTCATTGTCACTTTATTATCGTTTCATGAGGTCCATTTCATTTATCATGCCATTCATCATTTCATTGTCATCTCATATCAACCAAGCATTCCTATTTATTATCATATTTATCATCTCATGCCATTTATTATCTTCCTTACCATTTCATTATCATTATCATTCTCTTTGCATTATTATTTCATGATCCACTTTCATATCATTTATCATTTCATTGTCATTTCATATGTCATTTCATCCATTCCATGTCATTTCATTACATATCATACATCTCATTTAAACTCCTCACATGTTCATTTCATTTCATACCATTTATTCATATCATTTATCATTTGTCACATTTCATTCATCTTTTCATATCATATCATTTTTGAACATCATTTATCATTTTCATTTACCATATTCATTATCATTTTTCATATGTTCATTCATTTTCATATCATTTGTATTACATCATTAATCACATATTCTCATATCACATCACATACATTTCATTTTATATCACATATCATTCATGATTCATTCCACAACATTCATATCATAACACCTTATCATTTACAACATGATTCATTCATTTTTCATCACATCATCATTATTCACTACACAATCATCATCCAAAAAAAAAAAAATCCATACATTCATACATTTCCATTTTCACAATTATTACATACATTTTCATAACATTTCATATCATATATCATATCATTTCAACATGTTGCATTTTTATCATCATCATCCACTTGCCTGACATCATTAGTACACATCATAAATCATTTTTCTTCATCATCATATA
>VDFB02337538.1:0-16934 GCA_007258455.2 Sequoia sempervirens
TAATGTATGCATGAATTGTATTTCCACTTAATTCACATGTTAATGTGTTAATTTTTTTTATGTAATTTGGATTTCATGATTTGCAAACTTTAAGCATTCAAATGCAATTAGTCTAGATCCTAATCAGATCAGAGGTTACCCATGTCATTCTCAAGTAATCATCAATCAGCAACATGAAGTTCCTTTCTATTGGCATATGGCTTGGGGAGATTGTTTGTGGCTTCTACTATTATAATTGATGGCAACTGAAGTCATTATCTCAGTCTACAGATCAAGATCTACTTATATAGGAAAGAAATGTAGAAGGCAGTGTGTTACCGGCAGAAAGCATGAAGAACAAGGTATTCAATGAGCTAGTCAATCTGTATGCTTCACTGAATTATCATTTTGAGTTGTGGATCTCTAAGAGAGTTAGTTAAAACATCTATTCTATCTTGTTGATAAGTTTTGTGGTATTGCATTGATTGGTGTATGAGTTATGAGATCCAGTTGAATGCTTTGGTAGAATGATTTTTTGTTTATCTTCTCATTGTGGCCAACTTAGTGAATGTCATGTGTCATGGATGTATAAGGAGTACTTAATTAATTTTTTCTTGTGTTGGATTTTTTTTGGGGTCCTAGCTATGTCTTAGCCAACTTTTGTGGGTGTGCATTAAATATAACTTGTAATTTGAGCCGACTGTTGGAGAATATTTCATATTCTGTAAAAGCCGACTTGAAGTGATGAAATCCTTTTTAGCGGATATATATATATGAGATCGGTAATTAACTTTGAAGTATGAATGTAGTGGTGAAGAAGAGTGTGTGTGTGAAAAATATTAGAGCAATTGTATGAGCCTACATCAAAAGATCTATTGAGTGAATTTTGTTTGTACAGTAGAAGGGTTTTTTTGTAGGAGAGAAAAGCAAAGCAAAGAAGAAGTGTGAATTGGACATAAGGTCCAAAATCTGTTTCATTTGCTTCATTGGAATTGAATCTAGGAATTTGTAGATGTTATCTTCTCAGTTCAACTTCTTGTTGTAATCCAAACATTTTTAAGGAAGTGATCCTTTTTTATTTTGAGTAGTGAGCTCTAGGGAGTGTGTATGAATGCATCAGCATTACCTTTTGTTCATACTTTAAACAAAAAATTATAAATTATGGATTAATCTCCGCTGTGGTTTTTCCCCTAACAAGTTTTCCACATAAAAATATTGGTGTTATGGTGCTTTGATTATCTTTTTCATGTGCTTGCATCTTTATTTTTGTTTATGTGTTGCAAATGGTCTATGATCAAAATTAAAAGTTTGAATATTGTTGAACACTGATTCACCCCCCCACTCTTAGTGTTCCTTGAGCCCAAAACTTTCAACTTTCAATCCTTTTGTTCTTTTGGAGCCACAAAGATTAGAATGAATCAATTCCAAGGGCTTTGAAGTTGCATATTATTTTGTTTGAAATTTGACCTTTGTTTGCTTTCCTTGTTGGCATTCCTTGCAAGTGGTGTTTGTTGGTTTATTTATCTTAGGCATGTGTCTTACCAACCCTTTTGAGCTCACTTTTATAAGATTATCAAATTTTACATGGCCCATTCTCATATTCGATAACAAACTCCCATTAACCTGCCCTATCACGCAGTTTTCTCCATTCACTTCATTGATATTGTAGATGTTGCTTTCAATCCTTATTCCCTCAGCAACAAATCTTCTTGATTTTTTGATTTTGCATCCTTCACCATTGAATATGACTTTGTATTCATTCCCACACATTTTTCTAACACTTAGTAGATTGTGCTTCAATCCTTCAACATAGAGAACATCACTAGTAGGCAATTTTCCATCAATGCTCAATGTTCCCTTACCACAGGTTCTTACAGTAGTGTTATCACCCAAACTAACTAAACCTTCCTTACAACTATTTAGCTTGATGAACTTTCTCTTATCTCCAATAATTTGTTTAGAGAAGCCACTATCTATTACCTATAAATTTTTATTTTTTTCATGAAGTGTTGTTTGTGCAATCATTGATTGTATGGGCTTCTACTCTTTTTCCTTCCACGCCTTCTTTGGTTTCTTTTCTGCTTTATCTTCCTTATTTTCAAAGTTTTGTGAACCTTTTTTTCACACTAGGAGACATGCTTTTATTTTTACTTTACATTTTTTATATTAATTTTTTTTTTCTACAACTCTTAGCTATGTGACCAAAATTGTTGTAGTTGTAACATATCACATTCCTATCTACCAAAGGAGAAAATGAATTTCTTCTTATAAAATTTGGACTCCTTTTAGGAACAACTCTACATTCACTAGCCCTATGACCAAAATGAATTCAAGTGTAACAATAACCATAGAAAAATGAGGAATACCTTGTCATAGTATTTCTTTGAGAAGCATGAGGAAGTATTCTCTTCTTTGACTTCTTCAAATCTCTTACCCTGGTGAAACCATCTCCATTAGTTCCTTTTGAATTTCACTTCTTATTCAAGTTATTAGGGACTAATTGTTTGTTCTTATTTGTTGCATGCTTCTTAGAATCTTCAATGTAGACTTTCTCATGCTTTGTTTTAGATTTCTCTTCTACTTTGAAATTTTCCTACAAATTAGCAAATGTACTCTTGGTCAGACTTTAACCTTTTTCAAAACCAAGACCATACTCTTCTTTGATGGCTTCTATGAGTTAATTAACTCATCAAGTACTTCCAAGCCATCTTTCAACTTCAAATCTTTGAGAATCGATTCATTAGCTTTTTCTAATTCTTTCCTTAGAGGCACATTTTTTGTTTCCAACTTCAAGCATTCATTAGAATTAGACTGTAATTCAATTTTAACCACATCTTCTATTCTCTTAGGTTCTTCCACTTGTGTCTTCAAGCTCACCATCATTTGGTCAGATTCTTCAAGAATTTTGGTTAGCTTTTCAATCTCTTTTTGTGCATGGTTTTTCAACTTTTTGTTCTGGTTTTTCAATATTTTAATCTCATCCAAGGAACCAATGAGCTCACCTTCAAGATCTACTTCACCTTCTTCTTCTTCATCAAAAGCTTCAAATTCTCCATTTTCCTGATCAACCATGAATAAAAATTCATTTTCCTCAACTACGAATAGACAATCAATGTCATTATCTAAGATATCACTAACATCAGATGAATCGCTTTCTTCTTGAGTATGCAGGCTCTTATTTTTCTTAAAGTTATTCTTCTGAGGAAATTTATTTTTCTTGGGGAAGAAGGGTTTCTTCTTTTTACTAACTAGTACTTACTTAGAGTTATCCTTTTCATCATAAGGGAGTTCAGTGGAAAAATTTCCTATCTTGCCATAGTTAAAGCATTTAAAGTGTAACTTACCTTTGTACTTTCCAAAACCTCTCCTTAGTCTTCTAAAAAAGTTGGCTTCTTACTTATCTATCAAGCTTCAAATCAAGATGTAGATGCTTCAACCTTTTCCTTTTTGGCTACTTTGAATGTAGTTTTTCTTTTGGATGAATCTGCATCTCCCATTCTCATCTCATATGTAGTATGGATTCCATGCAACTCATCAATAGTAAGTTTGTTCAAATCTCTTGCTTCCTCTATTGCATAAATTTTGGAATCATACCTAGATGATAGAGATCTTAAAACCTTTTTGGATATTCTTTAACTCTTCTCAAAGGCCTCTTATAGCATTCACTACTTCATCTACTCTAAGAAGATAAACTATAATCTTTTCTTCTTCACTCATCTTGAGACTTTTAAACTTGCCTTAGAAAGCTTGCATCTTTTTCCTACTTTACTTTATCATCACCTTCATAGATATTCTTCCACTTGTCCCAAAAATCATGTGTAATTTGACAATGCATAACTTTGACAAAATATTTGATGCAGGAGCATCTAGTGGTGTAAGGGCAATCTTGCATCACCCAAAAATAGTTAAATTTCAAGTTTCTCAGTTTTTAGATGTTTTTACATTTTTGGATACCCTTTTTATCACAATGAAATTCCCAATTTACGGTATTTAATTTCGGTTCTTGGGTTGAAAGATATTGTAGTTTTAGTTTCCCAGATTTGCACCAGAAAATCTTCCGAGTCAGATTTGAGGCAATTAGAGCTCCCGGATCGGCCCCGAAACTTTCCGAAATCAGCATAGCAAATTTCAAGCGCGTTCTTGACTTCGAGACCTTTCCAACGGTTGAAACAGTTCACGAATCAGAGGCCTGGATCAAAAGTTATGACCCCATAAAGTTGGCACACTTTCTAGAAGATACCATTGCAAATGCTCTTTTGAAATTTGAACTTCATGTTGTAAATTTTCGGCGCCAAACCGCCTAAACTCAAATTGAATGTTGTTTTGGCTCCAAACAAATGAGGAGCTCTATTTATGGGCGGGTTTTCTAATTTTTGGGTAACTTTTGGGGGACAAGCTCGCATATTGCGAAAAGGTTATTCTATAGCTTTCTATAGCTTCCATGTGTTGTAGAACTTGGGGATTTGAGGTCCTCTGCATGTAAGAATTCCATTTTCTGAATAATAAAATTATTCTCTTGTTTGTGGGTTATTTTCTGTGTCTCGGGTTTGTGCCCTCATCAAGTGGTATCAAAGCGGGTTTTTCTTGAGCGTGTGGACAGATCGCCAATCGTGAGGCAGTTCGCACCAGGACCGTGGTTGTGGGGCGAGGTCAAGAAAGATTCCTCCAAGAGTGATACCTGGTAGGCATGGTGGTGCCAGAGGTGTTCGAGGTGGCATAGATGCTGGTGGAAGAGATGCACTGGCAGCCCTTCAGAGACAAGTTGATGCGTTACAAGAGCAGTTGAGAAGAGGGTTAAACCTAAGGGAGGAAAGTGAGGATGAAGGACGGGGAAGAAGGTTCGACGCGAAGAAGAGGAAGAAGAAGCAATTGATCAAGACCAAATGCAGCTAATAAGGGCCATTTTAGAAAGATCGGGAAAAGACCCGAGCAAAAGTCCCCGTTATTCTGGTCGAACGAAGAGTTGATCGATTGGATCAATGAGCTAGAAGAATATTTATTTTGATTATGAGGAAATAGAAGACCGGATCGGGTTAAGTTTGCAAAAATGAAGTTGAAGGGCCATGCCGTGTTGGTGGAAGAAGAGGTCGGTTAGGGGAAAGAAATCCCGAAGAGGAAAAGGAAATATCACCAGATGGGATAGCATGGTAGAGAAACTGAAGAAGCAATTCATACCAGTGGACTACGAGTTAGATCTGTTGAAGAAATTGCAAGGGTTGAAGCAAGGAAGCAGGTCTGTGAAAGAATATAATGAAGAATTTCACAGGATAATCATCAGAACGGGTCACACAGAGGCCAATAAGGAGAAGGTAGCCCGATATCTTAATGGGTTACGACCGAGCATTCAGGAGGAGTTAAGCCTAGTCAGAATGACCACCATTGAGGACATGTATCAATTTGCTCTGAAGGTGGAAGAGAAGCTGAACAAAAGATTTGATGGCAAGAAAAAAGGTCGAGGAGGTCAAAGCGGAAGGGGCAGTGGAAGACCTTCAGGAAGCGAAATGATGATGAAAAGAAAAGTGAAGATGTGGGTACCAGCCGAAGCCAAAGAAATGAAAACTTCTACCGTCCTCGTGATCAAAACAGTGGTGATCAAAGGGGTAGAGGATGAGGGAGATATGGACAAGGATCTGGAAGAGGTGGTTTCAAAGGAACGTGTTTCCAGTGTGGTGAAGAAGGACATCGAGCCTATGAATATCCACAACACCAAGGAAGGGTAGACAAAAGGCCAAAAGGTCATGGAAGGGTTGCACATGCAGATGAGGAGGAGCCCAACTTTGAACATTTAGATGATGTTGAAGGGGAGAAACCCTGGTAGGAGCCCTAGTGGTGAAGAAAAGGCGAAACAAAGGAAGAATATGTTTAGCACAAAGGTGCAAGTGTGAAGGAAAATGTTGTGATGTCATTATTGGCCCGGTGGGAACTTAGCGATAATTTGGTGTGTCGAGGAGATGGTCACAAAGTTGAAGCTAAAGAGGGAAAGGCACCATGCGTATCGGTGCCTAGTTGTAGAAAGACCACAAAGTTTTGGTCAATGGCTGATTGCCTAGTAAAGTTCAAGATGGGGAGCTACCATGAAGAGGTACTTTGTGAGCCATCATCCCCATGGATGCATGTCACATGTTGTTAGAGGGAGGTCATTGGCAATTCGATGGGAAGCTATACATGATGGCAATGCAAACACTTATTCCTTGACAAAGGATGGGTTTCGTCACAAATTGAAACCCCTAAAGGAGACCGAAGAAAAGGTATGCAGTAGTGCTAGAATTTATTATGTAGACGGAAGAAAATTTTTAGAAGGTATGAAGCATGAGCATGTGTGTTATGCATTGATTCCTAGAATGGGTAATGAGGATAGTGAGAAGGTTCCAGAAGAAGTTTCTGGGATGTTGGATGAGTTTCAGGATATTGTTTCTGATAATGTACCTGAGGGTTTACCGCCAATAAGGAAGATCAGTCATCAGATTGACTTGATTCCTGGAGCCAGTTTGCCAAATAAGGCAGCTCATAGAATGACTCCAGTAGAAAATGAGGAGTTGAGCAGACAAGTTCAAGAGTTGTTGAGAAAGGGTTTGATACGGGAGAGTTTGAGTCCATGTCGCGATGCACAACGGTACTTGCACCAAGAAGGATGGGGAGTGGAGGATGTGTACAGATTCTTGAGCCATAAACAAGATAACAATCAAGTACCAATTTCCCTTACCAAGGATGGATGACTGATGGACTGTTTGAGTGGAGCTTAGTACTTCACAAAGATTGATCTGAAGAGTGGATATCACCAGATCCGGATTCGAGAGGGAGATGAATGGAAGATTGCCTTCAAGACCAAAGAGGGCCTGTATGAGTGGTTAGTCATGCCTTTGGGCTAACCAATGCAGAAGCGGTTTGTGAAGGGGTTAGTGTACTTGAGGGTTTTGTCACCGACCAAAGGTCTCAAGATGGACCCAGAGAAGGTGAAGGCTATTTTGGAATGGCCTACCCCAAGAACTGCTACTGAGGTGAGATCTTTCCATGGTTTGGCTAGTTTTTATAGAAAGTTCATTAGAAATTTCAGTAGTATTTGTGGACCTCTAACTAAAACAATGAGAGGGGATAGAAAAGAATTCAAGTGGAGCACTGGAGAAGCAAAAAGTTTTGAACTATTGAAGTAGAAGGTGATAGAGCAACTTGTTCTAGCTCTCCCAGATTTCAACAAGGTGTTTCAGGTGGATTGTGATGCTAGTGGTTGTGCCATTGGAGCAGTGTTGAGCCAAGATGGTAAGCCCATTGCCTATTTCAATGAAAAGTTAAATGATGTGAAGAGAAAGTATTCTGTATATGATCAATAGTTTTATGCGATAGTTCAAGCATTAAAGAAATGGAGACATTATTTGTTGCTGAAGGAATTTGTTCTATATACTGATCATCAGGCCTTGCAGTACCTAAATAGTTAAGGAAAATTAAATCAGAGGCATATGAAATGGGTAGAGTTTTTAAATTTGTTTTGGAAACATAGGAGTGGGAAGTCAAATAGGGTTCTGCGGATGCCTTAAGTAGGAGGCATACATTGATGACAAAGATCACAGTTAAATTGGTTGGACAATGAACTCAAGACACTATATGAAGATCCTAATTTTCTGAGAGGCTTGGAAAGCTTGCAAGCAACCTGTTATAGTGGACAGGACAAGGTGGTTGGATTTCATAATCCGGGATGGCATGTTATTTAAGGGAAGTCAATTGTATATCCCGAGGAGTTCCATGAGGGAGAACCTGATAAAGGAGAAGCGCAGTGGAGGAATGGCAGGACATTTTGGTTAGGATAAGACCATTGCCATTATCAGTGAGCATTATTATTGGCCTCAGTTGTCACAGGATGTGAAGAAGTTTGTACAAAGTTGTAGGGTATGCCAGATGGCTAAAGGAGTGAGCCAGAATATAGGCTTATATCAGCCCTTACCTGTACCAGAGAGGCCATGAGAGGATATAAGTATGGACTTTGTTCTTGGTTTGCCAAGGACACAATGAGGGAATGATTTAGTCTTTGTGGTGGTTGATAGGTTTTTGAAGATGGCACATTTCATTCCATGTCAGAAGACCCATGATGCAGTCCACATTGCTGACTTGTTCTTCAAAGAGGTGGTGAGGCTACATGGTCTGCCAAAGAGTATTATTTCAGATTGTGACACCAAATTTGTGGGGTAATTTTGGAGGACCTTATGGAAGAAAATTTGAAGGAAGCGAGTTGAAGTTTAGTTCACCATCCACAAACAGATGGGCTGACGAGAGGTTGTTAACAGTGTCAGGTAACCTACTAAGATGTTTGGTAGGAGATAAACCCAAGGGATGGGACTTGATCTTACCCCAAGCAGAATTTTCTTACAACAATTTTGTCAACAGAAGCACTGGTAGATCACCATTCCAGATTATGTTTGGAGGTAGCCCCATAACAGCTCCAGAATTGAGGAAAATGGACCAAGAGAAGAAAACAAGTGCTGAAGTTGAAGATTTTGCAGAACACATCAAGGATATACATGAGAAGGTAAAAGAACATATTAACAAGATGAATATGCAGTATAAGGCTAAGGTAGATCAGAAGAGGAGGTATAAAGAGTTTCAGATTGGTGATGAAGTGATGGTCCACTTGAGGAAAGAAAGGTTTCCAGTGGGAACATATAACAAATTGAAGATGAAGAAGTTCGGTCCCTATAAAATTTTGAAGAAGCATGATTCAGAGAATGCATATGAGGTAGAGTTGCCTGATGGAATCAATATTTCCCCTGTGTTCAACATTTCAGATTTGACAAAGTATCATGAAGGTGGCATAGAGGAAGTACCAATGATGGAACAGTGTAGGATTCCAGCACCTACTTCAGAAAAGGAGGAGATTGAAGCAATCTTGGATAGTCGTGTGGGAAGGAGTACCAGAAATAGGCAGTATGAAGAATATCTGGTGAAATGGAGAGGAAGGCCTGTTGAAAATTCATCCTGGCTATCTAAGGCAGTGGTTGACTAGTTGGGTTTTCCTCAACCATCTAAGACGTGACGGGGTCACTTCTCAATTTACCTTGGGTGTCTGATGCAGGAGCATCCAGTGGTGTAAGGGCAATCTTGCATCACCCAAAAATAGTTAAATTTCAAGTTTCTCAGTTTTTAGATGTTTTTACATTTTTGGATACCCTTTTCATCACAATGAAATTCCCAATTTATGGTTTTTAATTTCGGTTCCTGGGTTGAAAAATATTGCAATTTTAGTTTCCCAGATTTGCACCAGAAAATCTTCTGAGTGGGATTTGAGGCACTTAGAGCTCCTAGATCAGCCCCAAAACTTTCCAAAATTGGCATAGAAAATTTTGAGCGCGTTCTTGACTTCGAGACCTTTCCAACGGTTCAAACGGTTCGCGAATCGGAGGCCTGGATCAAAAGTTATGACCCCGAAGTTGGCACACTTTCTAGAAGATACCATTGCAAATGCTCTTTTGAAATTTGAACTTCATGTTGTAAATTTTCAGCGACAAACCACCTAAACTCAAATTGAATGTTGTTTTGGCTCCAAACAAATGAGGAGCTCTATTTATGGGCGAGTTTTCTAATTTTTGGGTAACTTTTGCTGGACAAGCTCGCATATTGCGAAAGGGTTATTCTGTAGCTTTTTGTAGCTTCCATGTGTTGTAGAACTTGGGGATTTGAGGTCCTCTGCATGTAAGAAGTTCCATTTTCTGAATAATAAAATTATTCTCTTATTTGTGGGTTATTTTCTGTGTCTCGGGTTTGCGCCTTCATCAATATTAATTTGATAATCCACACATAATAGTATTATTTTCCTTAGCATTGTTCTCATATTCTTTCTTTCTAGATTGATCAATAAGAGGAGTAGTAGGAATTGTATATTCCTTCACAACTAACATCCATACATCAAACCCTAATGAGGATAGATACACTTCCATCTTGATGCTCCAGAATGCATAGTTTGATCCATCAAAGAGATGTGCTTTGTTTGAAGAGGAACCTTCTTGACCAACCATCTTGTGTTCACTATCCAAGATCTACCTGAGTTGATTAAGCTTCTCCAAAGGAACTAGGACTATGATACCAATTGTTGGAACAAAACTATCTACTAAGAGGGGAGTGAATTTGTAGACCAATAAAATTTAACTTTTAACACCTCTTAAAGCAAGTAAAACAAACATGTAGAGATTCACACACACACAAATACTCAACACCAGATATATGTGGATTTAACCCAATATGGGAAAAATCATGGTGATAATAGATTCTAGGGTATAGTATCCTAATCCAACCTCACAATAAAACCCCACTAGTTACAATGTTTTAGGAGCACCAACTCCAAGGAAGCACCAACTTAGTTATTCAATGGCACCAACCAATCATATTTACAAAACAATATGGAGCTACAACTCTTGATTACAAATGATTCATAAATGAATCCAATTCAATGTTGCAATTTTTTTTTCAACTACTCATACTTTGCTGCTATTGTCTCAACAATTCATTTTCTCTCTGTTATACTCTTTCACCCTCTCTACATTGCATCACACCTATGCACTATCTAAATGCAAACCCTAGATAATTTTTTGTTTATTAGTCTAGGTCTCCCTCTCATAGCAAGTGCATACACAACATACAATCTCTTACTATTCACTACTCTCACCCAACCATCCAACACTTAGTCATTCATTTTTTCTCACTTAGCTTCTCCAACAAGCCAACTCTCCTATAGCCAAACAAACACCAACATCATTCAATGTAATTTTTATTTTTGGAATCTACCAATCTTAGGTTTTGATCTAAATTTAATGTCATATTACTATATTCTCGATCTCGTTCCATATAAGATGTATTTTCTATTTTTAGCAACTTACAAACCCTAGATAAGATACCCATTAAATGATATATCTTGCATGATTGATCTCTATCTAATTTTCTAACCACCTTCTCCACTGTGGCATTGTCTACACATCTTGTTTCCAATCAAAGTAAGTAGCTAGCGTAGTTGAGCCAATTAAATTAATCCTTTGTGTTAGTTTATGGTTGCTTCCACCAAATAGCCATTGTAGAATCAAATCTTTGAATTCATATAATCAATCTAAAATCTTCACAACAATATCTAATGCTTCTCATTCAGGAAATCGAGATTTAAAACATGATTGATCGATTAAAACTCTTTAAAATAGTTTCGGAGATTTCCATTGCAACATATATGACTCACTTTTTGCTTTGTGTAGAACAATTCACAACAATGATGTGAATTGATTTAATGATGCAATTATTTATTAACATCTATCTTTGAGGATACATGTTATTATACCACACTCCCATATGGAAAAGTTGAGGACCACCATACTCTTAGTAAGTTAGTGGGATGTTGCCATCTATCCCTTCTAATTTCATACTCCACTAACCATTGCTCATCACTTTTTGCTTTGTGATCAAGAGAATGATAAATTTGATGTAAAGAAGTCATGCAATGCAATCAATTCTTACAACCTATTATCCTAATGTCACATTCCACTATCCTAGCTTTGATCGAAAGAGAAGTTCTTGTAACCTTGTTGGCGACCAATGGAGGTTTCATAACCTTTATATAATATTGAAACTCTTTGTCCTTAGTGTATTCTTCACCCTTTTTCTTCATACAAATATTTTTTTTCAAATGAGTGATAAGGAAGGAAGTCTTGATAATCTCTTCGATGACCAAAAAAAGTTCCATAACTTAGACAAAACTCTAAAATGACTTAACTTCAACTCGGGTGGAAAAAGAGAAGGTTATCATTACTTTTTCGGGGGCTGATGAACCTCAGACTATAAGTTATAATGTGTCAAGAAAAAGAAAGGTTATGAGAACTTGGGTGGCGAGTGAAAAGGTTTTGATGACTAAAAATAGATTGACAACTTCAAGAATTATCTAAATTTTTCATGAGTTTTTCAAATGTCAGGTTCACCCTTTCACCTTACCATTTTCCTACCTTTCGATAAGATGTAAGTCTCCCTACTGAACTGTGATGCCCAAAAACTTCCTTCAACAACTTTAACCCTTTCAAGTGTCAACCTTTGGGCTTTCCTCATCCTGTTTATATTTTACCTTCCTACCATTCCAATAAGGTTCAAGCCTTATCTCTGACCTGCAATTCACGAAACCTCTTCAAGGGTCAGAGTTCGAGGTTCCTCCATACCCCTTTCTCCACTTTTCATTAAGGAAAAATCCTTAACTCTGAAGCCTAAATACTATCCAGCCTTTCAAACTTGAAACATTTTTTCTTCATTTCTTTTGAGGAATTTAGCAAGAGGTATGAATGAAGCCCAATGTTTGAAATCTTGTAGTGTGGTGTAAGACTTAAGTCTAAAGCCAAAAACCTGATTGGACTTAGCTCAAATTGACTAACTCCTTCCTCCTCCAGAAAGTGATATACAATAAGCCCAAAGCCAAAACCCCAACCTTCTACAATCTCTTCAACTCTTGCACTGCAACTTCAAACAAACTTCTTGAGTTATTTATTTTACCAAATTTTCACCTACAACTCAATTTGATAGAGCTGAAACAGTTTATTTACTTTTAAATGTGAAAGGTATTCCAAATATTTTTTCTATGCTTAACCATTGCATATTAAAGGTGCTTAAAGAAGGATTGAATTTAGTTTTGTTATTCAGTGTTTTGCAACACAAATGAAAATACATAAAAACACAAGATATTGCTTTCATTCATTTCTGAATGTTTCATTCATTTTTGTAATGTTTCATTCATTTGTAATGCAATATACACAATATTGCATAAGTTTTACTTTTTTATTCATTGGAAAGAAATGAGTAATAAAATGTCCCACACAATCCATGGGAGTAGCTAAACTAAAGCAACACAAAAATACACTATGCATCTAAAGATGAAAGTAATGGATGGAGCATATAATAATACACAATCCATTATTTGATTGTTAATTGATGATATTAGGTCTATATGTTAGTAGGATATGCCTTTGGAGGAAAAACTCTACACACATCTAGCAACTTTGAGCTCCAAATTTACTGATTTCAGTATGATCAAGTGTTTTTTTATTTCAAAAAATTAAATTGTTGTTCTTTTCCAGCTTGTGAATGAATGAATATGCCTATGTTTCATGGAGATATGTCTTATCATCCATCATATCTCAAAATATTTGCTTATCCACCTCATCATCAATCATATCAGGCCAATCATGCTACTTGTTTCAATTCCATGGCTTTTCAAAACTAGCTTGCCCAATATAATTATCACCCAGCCACCCTTGCTCAACCTCCATATCAACCTTCATGTACTCAAAACTAGCTCCAAGAGAGTGAAAAAGAGGATATTGCAAGAATAAAGGGTATGTTTCTTGACATCATGCTTGGATTCGCAAAGAAAGTAGAGGAGATTAAGAGGCAGCATGAGTATAATCAATAATACGAAGAGATGGCTTATCAAGCCTATCTCCATGAGCAAGAGTTGAAGACACAAAGGATACAATTTGAGGAGAACCTCAAAAGAGAGATAGTTGCAAAAGAGGAGAAAATGAAGCTCATGTTTTCTCAAACACAAAGGTACGAATTTCAAGTAGCTCTTGCAGTTCCAGATTAGCTTGCTAAAGAGGACGTTTGTAAGTATAAATTTCCAAGTTTTAGACAAGGTGAGTCTCCTAGATCTTCCCAAGCTAAAAATATAACTTTTAGGAGCTTTCCTTCATTTCAAGAGAATGTTACTGAGAAAAAATCTAGCCCAAATGCTAGTTTCCAAACCCATTTTTTGGAAAAGGAATTCTTATGTTCAAAATGCTATGCTTCATACAAGATGAGCCTATTCTTGACTAGGCTCAATATACAATCCATCAAGAGCAGCTTCTTGAAGAGCCTATTTGTCCCCCAACAATCCAAGAATCTCCCCAAGTTTCTCCAACTGATGAATCCAAGGATGAGCCCATTGATCAGGATATCTCACTCCTCTGGGAGAAGATTAGAAAGGTATATCTATCACTTTTAACTATGGAGTGTTCCAAATTAGAGCAACAAAATATTGAACAAGAAAATATTTCTCAAGATGAGTCTTTGTTTTTTTTTATTGATGAACTTCTTGGTTTTGTTGAAAAATGATCAAGCAATTGTAATAAGTCAATCGGGGCAGTAGGATGAGGAGGTAAATAAGGATGATCAAGAGGATAACTCCACAATTTGGTTCAATGAGTTACCTGCTTTCATTGAGAATGGTGATGAAAATGTTATTTTTGAGCAGCAGTAGGTGGTCAAAGAATGTGATGAACTATTGATTGAGGAGAGTAAGTATGATGAAAAATACTTGGATCAGCAAGAGGAGTGCAAGTGAAAACCTCTTGAGGAGTCTAAAAATATTGATGAGTTCTACTATGAGATAAATGATAGTAGCCCTAAGTTGAATGAGCTAGAGCTTGAGGAGGATCTATTTCAAGCTGAAATTGGGCTTTTCTACTCATCCTTAGATGTTATGCCTACATATTTGAAGGAGGATTATCTTGAACAACAAGAGCAAGAGGTGGAAGTGGTTGTATTCCTAAATTAGTCACTGGTTTGGGAGCAGCCTAATCAGCAACATGAACTCAACTAGTTGGAGGAGCTTGAGGTTGTTTAAATTAAAAGTTTCTTAGAGGAGGTTATTTCATCGTTTGAACATTTTCCTTCCTTTATTGGAAAAGAAAATCCTAATTTAGAAGGTTCCTCTTCAGGTAATAATGTGAATTTTGATCTTGGACCAGTTGTTCCTAAGAACCTTTCAAGAGTTGATAGCTTTGATGAGCTATTAGCTACTCTAATGGAGGAGGATGGCCCATTGACCATGGAGGAGGAATCAATGTGGCATGAAATCATGCAATTTGAAGATAATGTTATTTCTAATTACTTAAATTGTTTTTCCTCTAGTCCAAAGCCTTCAAGGGGATGTCATATTAGGCATCTAGCTTGGCTGGAAGCCAACAAGGAGTAGCCTCTTGACAATACTGATCTAAAGCATCAAATAAGGTATCAAGTTGAGCACAACCAACCCACTTGTTCACTTGATCACTACTAGTTCACCAACCAATATAGGTGAGTAAGTGACTGCATTTTCATTCTCAGAAAGGTGTTGCAACAACGTATTGGATTTGTGATCTTTCTCCATCTCTTTTGTTTAGATCACAAGCTAATGGAGCATTACAAGTTGTAAAGAAGGGGAAACTAATTTCTTGAACCAGTTAATGGTTTTGTTTAGGTAGTCCTTTCTTCATTTAGTAGGTAGATCAGCTATTTTATGTTAATAAGTGCTCAAGGCACATTTTCTTTCAATTGTTTTTTTTCCCTAAATGTTGTTGCACATGTTTGTTGGCCACCAAGGCCTTTTAGTTTTCTTTCAAATTTGGTTTTTTTGTTGTTCAGAATACTTGGAGTTGAGTTTCATAGTTTTCTGAGTTTATTTACTTTTAAATGTGAAAGGTATTCCAAATATTTCTGGTATGCTTAACCATTTCATATTAAAGGTGATTAAATAAATATTGAATTTATTTTTATTATTCAGTGTTTTGCAACACAAAGGAAAATACATAAAAACACAAGATATTGCTTTCATTCATTTATGAAATGTTTCATTCATTTCTGTAATGTTTCATTCATTTTGTAATGGGATATACACAAGATTGTATAAGTGTTTATTTTCTATTCATTGGAAAGAAAGGAGTAATCGAATGTCCCACACAAGCCATGGGAGTAGTTGAATTAAAGCAACACATAAATACACTATGCATCTGAAGATGGAACTAATGGAAGGAGCATATAAGAAAAAACAAATCCATAATTGTTTGTTGAAGTCTTGTGTTGGTCCTCATTGTTTCCTGCTCCTCCTCATTCTTGATCTTTGAATGAACCTACATCATGACAAGAGAGTTGGTTAGAGCTCTGAATATGAAACTCATTATGTTCCCTATAAACATAAATATAGCCTATTCCTATGATGGTTTTAGTTAGTTGAGAAATTATAAGATATATATGCAAGAGAACCTGAAAATCAAACATCACAAGAGCATTAAGCTTTATTGTTTTTATCTAAAATGTTTTTTCACTGTGCAAGTATAGGTGAAATCTTGTTGTTGATTCATTTATGCTAACATCATAGCATGTGGTGCAAAAATGGGCTCCCACAAGGGTTGAGCCCAGCATGTTGCCCCTAAGTTTAAAAAGGGGAATGAGTTAGGAAAAACACATTCATATTGCTCAAATCAAATCCTTTCAGCTGAAGGAGTAATTCAAAGCGGTTGTAAGAATCATTGGCACATTGATAATTCATGATAATCAATTCAAATGTGCAATGAGGCAGCCCTCTATTTTGAAGTAAAAATCACAAATGAACAATGGCTCATTTGAATGCTTAATGAATATACATAACAAAATAAAAATTCACAATATTTCATTGAAGGAGTTCCATTTGTAAGCAAGATTTCATGTTGTCATTTCTTGGTTTGTTTTCATAATTTTGTTATCATATCTTTTATTGCTGCCATGTATCATATTTCTTATTGTTTGTGTTATTTGAAGTGCACACTTTGAGGGAAAAAACACAAATAGTGCTCATATATAGGGGGGAAGCAAGGAATGCATTATTCATGGAGTCCTAATAGGGAGCATCCATCAAGCAATTACTATAAAGGAATGATGAGATATGTCAGTACAATGAAAAGGATAACAACCATGCAAAAATAGTGGTGGCAGAAGAGTCAAGGGTGAAGAGGCTATGAGAATTTGATTTTTGTAGCAATAATAAAGGAGCAGTAGTCCTATTTGATGAGAAAAAGAAGTATGACATGGTGTAATTATTGTAGGGGCAGAGTTAAAAAAGGAAGGTTGACTAGTAGACTAATGGAAAACTCATGATGTTGCAGGTATCTCAAATTCAAGTGAAGAAAGTAAGTAGGATAAATATTTTTTCCTTGTAATGGGTTCTATGACTAGGA
>VDFB02337539.1:0-28598 GCA_007258455.2 Sequoia sempervirens
ATTGGCCAACACAAACAAAAAATTTCAACTTCGACCGCATAAAAGTGGTCTTTATGTGTTGAATTTCAAAATGGTGTAAACTAATGAAATGTAGAACTCTTGATGAAGTTTATGCTTGTAATTTTTCAAAACAATTGATAATTATTTTATTTAAAAAAAAAATTAAGACTAGATTTTGAATTACTAAAAATATCAAGAAAAAGTGGCGTTGAGTTGACATCACAAAAAAAAAGACAATTTTATGTTTCCCTAAAATTTTTTCTCAAATAGATAACTTCAATAACTAGTGCATGAAAAGAAAATGATGTATATTTTCCTCATAATAACATTTTAAAGTTAAACTTCCAAAATTTGATATTTTTCGTTTGATGTCAATTTTTGTCTATTTTTTTAATTATTTAAAAAAAAAAAAACCCTTTTGCAGAGGATTCTCTCTTCTAGTGCAACATATATTTTTCAAAATATTTTAATATGTTTTAGATTTTTTTAATTTATAATCAGCCTCATTTTTTTAATAACAACCTACTTGCAATATTTAAAAAATATATTAAAACTAATCAAAATAAAATAAAAAATTGGATTCTCAACTCCAAACTCTATAAAAGTGTTTTTTTTTTTTGAAAAAAATCATTCTGACTGAAGAAATATTTAGTTTAAGTGGAAAGTTTCAAAAAAATTTGAAAAGGGATGAGGTGGTTTCCAAGAAGGATGCCACATAGATGGTTTCGACTGAAACCTTTTTGGTCGAAAATAGTTTGATTGAAACCTTTTCGACCAAAAACCTGTCGATCAAAAGGTTGTCAAACTGAAGTCTTCCTGTCGAAAACCTTCATATAAATATTTTTTAAATATTTTTTTTAATTAAAACATATGGAAAAATACACAAAATAAGTTATTTCGATAAGAGAAGCTATAAATTTTTAGGTATGATGGTTTTCAAATTGTCATTAATTAATTTTAAAGGTTTACATAAGATTGTGAGATTATTTACTCTTTTTAGTGGTTTTTGAATGTATACTTAAGTCCTACCCACCTCTCTCTCCCCCTCCTTATCTTGAGTTCTCCCTCCCTCCTCTCTCTCTTCTCTGTCTCTTCCCCTCCTTATCTCTCCCTCCCTCCTCTCTCCTCTCTCCCCCCTCTCTCCCCCCTTCATATCTCTCTCCCTCCCTTTCCCTCTCTCTCTCTAGATCTCACATTTAAACCTAAATATACAAAGGCTAAGTACACATGTAGTCAAATCAATTATTACTCACTTTATTGTCATGGAATAAAATTTAGGATAAACTAGGTTTCATTTAAATAGAACTAGCTTAGCTAAATAGTTTTTGAAATTTACACATGTACCTTCGTAAATTAGTTTCTACCTCATATTTTTGTATATGCTTCTATCTCTTAGTGTGTAGACAAAGTAATTTTTAGAGAATAATTTTCATTTTAGACAATCCTAAGATGACAACATGGAACATATGATACCAACGTAGAAAATTCTAATTTGACAATGTGAGTGCAAAATTAGTATCCAAGATAATGAGTTGTTGGATCTGTAATTCATAGGTTCACTATCCTCTCCTAATTTCTACATTGTAGTTATTTTTTCTATATCTAAATAGTTATTTTAATATTTCCCATTCTAAACTCAACAATTTACTTAATAAAATGTGTTTTAATTAAGTAAATTAAACATTTGATAAGGTTGAAGTGAAAACTACTATTTTGTGTTATTAAATTTAGCAAAATTTTATTTTATTTTATTAGTCTTATCTTACATTAATAAATTAGAGTTCTATGAGTTGGTTTCTCTTTAAAGGAAGCTAATAATATAAACAATGTTCAATTTACCATAAATTCATAATAAGGAGCCTTCCATTTAAGCTACAAAACTCTCTCTCATCTCTCCATCTCTCCTACCATAGTGAGCTAACCTATTTCTCTCTATCCTTAGATACCTACCCTAGATCTCTCTCTCCTTAGATACCTTTCTCTCTTCTCTCCCTCTCATGTTATACCTTAGGGGAATGACCATAGTGATAGGTCCTCTCTCTTTCTCTCCTTATACACCCCTCTCTCATCTCTTCCTCTCTCCTATCATACATGTAGTGCTACCCTCCCTCTCTCTCTTTTATTTTATTAGTCTTATCTTACATTAAGAAATTAGAACTATGAGTTGGTTTCTCTTTAAAGGAAGCTAACAATATAAGCCATTCAATTTACCATAAATTCATAATAAGGAGCCTTCCATTTAATATATATAACTCTCTCCTTCACCCTGGGTGCACTCTCTCTAAATACCTCTCTGCAGTTCAAGCATCTCTCATACTATATATACTATCCAGGTTCATGGGAATAGGCCTTAGTGCACTCTCTATATCTCCTATATACTTCATGCTTTGCCCTCTTAAGCCACACATCCCTCCTTATTACCATGCATTTTCCAGCCTCCTCTCTCTCTCTCTCTCTCTCTCTCTCTCTCTCTTTAGATACCTCTCTCTCTCTCTCTCTCTCTCCTTAGATACCTACCCTCTCTCTCTCTCCTTAGATATCTACTCTCTGTCTCTCCTTAGGTACCTCTGTGTCTCTCCTTAAATACCTACTCTCTATCTCTCCTTAGGTACCTCTCCCTCTCTCTCTCCCTCTCTCCCTCTCTCTCTCTTTATCCTTAGATATCTACCCTATTTCTCTCTTCCTATCAATTGTTTTCTAAAGCATCTTTTTTCATAGATATCTCTATATCAAAATAGAAAAAGGTTAAAGTTTTTTAGTATTTTTCATATATATTGCGCAAATGAAATTTAAAAACCACATATTTCTCTTTTACTTAAATTGGGAAGTGTAAAATGGTTAGATAACAAGATCAAATACTAAAGAATTGAACTAAACAAACAAGCAAGTTAAGCCATATTTAATGAGATTGTCTAACAATTACTATACAAGGTTTAATTAGAAGCATAAAATATTAAATTAATGCAAATGAACACCTAATTAGCAATGCAAACCTTCATCCCATTGGGGGATTAGTGTTGAATTGGATGCGGAGTGCTCAATTGAAGCCTAATCCATGATTGATTGTGAAAAATATTGATGAATTGATGATAATGGTGAGGTTGATTCACAAAATGCTCAAAGGCTCAAGTATGAAATTGGGTAGAGTTTAGTTGCTCAAATGGTTGTGAATTCATTCTCATGTAAAATGAGGATTATTTATAGACTTTTGGAATGAATCAAAGGTTGAGATTGAATTAGCTAATCAATGGAGGAAAATGGATGAGAGATGAGGACATGGATCAAAGATAGGATCAAGGGTTGATAATGCACAATGGCATGGATCAAAGATTTTAATTAAAGGTCCAAATTGCTTGAGACAATAACAAAATCCCTTGATTTTAGGAAGCATGATGAAGATATTTCCATGTGGAGGGATAAATTTGAATTTGAAAAGGAGGAATATTCCATGAAAATATTCTTTGAATGACTAGATGGAATTAACCAATTAAACAATTTAAGAAATTATTTAATTGTGCAAGTGGAGGAAAATAGAAACTTTAATTAAACAATTAAAAATTATTTAATCAAAGAGGATTTATGATATTTAATTAAATAATTTGCATTATTTAATCAAAAGAGAAGAAAATCAATGCAAAGGTGATGAATTAATCAAATAAAATTAATTATTCAATTAATAGGAGAAAATAGTGAATTTAATTAAACAATTGACATTATTTAATTAAATAGGTGAATTAGGAGAGAAATGGTGTTAGTAATCAAAATCTCGATGTGTGATATGCTTAGGACATTTTTAAGTGTCTACAAGAAGTATATGTATGTGTACATGTGTATGCAAGTGAATTAAAACTTGAGAAATTTGTGATGGGGAATAATAGGACTAGATCAAGGTTATATGACCAAAAAAGAGAGACCAAAGAAATGGATCAAGGAACATCTAGTCAAGAGAAACCCATTGAAATTATTGATGACCAAATTAATGTAGAGACACAAGAACAAATTGATAATAGTGAGAAATTTTTTGTATGTTATGGACAATATGATGGAGATGGATGAGAATTCTCTTTTCAAGGAAATTTCACTTGACAATATATTATCTAAAAGCGCAATAAAATTATACTCTAAAAGAATTTGGGATGATAAAAATCTCTAATTGGAAGAGCACAATTATGTGCAAAGTTATTTAGGCAAAAATAAATGGCCCCTATTTTGGAATTGCTAGGGGTTGATAATAAGAAAAAGCCTTCAGACTTATTAAAGAGCTCAGGCATTTGTTGAAGAGCTTACCATGAGCTTATTGAAATCTTATTAAAAAGCAAAGGAACGGAGGCTACTGAGTTTAAATGTGTGCATGTAGGAGGCATTGTCTGGCTAAAATTTATAGTAAGAACTATATCTGCAGAGACTTCTTGGTTTCAAAACAATTTCCCGTTACCTAAATGTGCTTCTAGGAAGAGCTGTTTAAAAGATATATATTACAAGATAAATGAGTTTAGATGAAAATGTGAAATATTTGGTGAAATATTTGGCAGGTCCCTTGAAAGAGATAGAATTTCAAAGATAAAAAGAGGTAATTACCATGCTACATAATTTTTTTTGCATTGAGACAATGGCTTTAACCAACTTTAAAAATAAATATTAACTTATATAAACTGTGTGATTGATAACCATGACTAGACATGGTATGTAGCTTCTACATCCCCAGCATTGTTGCTTGTGCTGTATCATCATGGACACACTTCCAGGACAGTGCTTGGCGATCCTTTCAGCAATGTGTTGAATCGTGTATACTCATGTTTGATCAGATCTTGATCCCAGCTCTCTATATTTTTAAAGGGACAGTTGTGTCATCAATGTCTAAAATTATGATAATTGAATGTTGGATGGCCCTCTCATGTTTCTTCCCCAGAGGGGACATATGTATGAAAATGGGTACAAAATTTCTCATCCAAAGGTATTTTATAGATATAAACACAAAGTGAACTATTTAAAATATACCAGGTGAAGATTTTCAAAGGGATGTTTTGAGGAGATTAGGCCATGTACATGTATAAAACTCGTGCCTTGGAAACTTGTCAAGGCCAGCTATTGTTTGAATTTAGTATACACAGTCATATAAAGAAAACGTGGTAGTAATTAAACTTTGTAATTGTTCCACTCTATATCCAAATGTGTAGTCATGTGAGGCTGGCATAATTTTTGGAAGTCTATTGTATTGTGAAAAATCAGAAGATTCAAATGAATTCAATGTACAATATAAAAAAAAATATATGTAATGATTGTAAAAATTTGAAGAATATTTTATAATTTGAGAATATTGATCATTCAATGCAAGTTATTTAGAAGAGATTTGAATATGAGAAATACTCAATGAAGTTAAGAGTTGAGGCCAAAAAAATTGTTCTAAAAGAGAGTGAATTGTCTTACAATTAATTTATGAATAAATTTCGTAATATCATATATCCACATATCCAACATTACCATGATGAAAGATGGCAAGTTGAGCAATTTTTTGACCCAAAAAATTGCTTTCAACTAGGTTGTATTCTCTCTACTATATATTTCTATGAGAACTATACATTTAGTCCTCAAACTGAGATTCAAATTCAATATTATCATTCAAAGCAAGTTGCAATATTTGTACAATTTTGTTATAGGCATGCTGAGTTACATGTGGAAGGTGTAGAAACTAGCAAAGATGAATGAATTATCATCAAGGAGTTTCATTTTTATATCAATAATGATACATGTCATGATATAAGCTATGTAACTCATTGTTTCATTATTTTTTTGAAGACTTGAGACAACGTGACATAAATTCTTTACAACACTGGATATGGTCTGATGGATGTGTTGGTAAGTGTTGATTTAGTTTTTTTAAAATTTATATAATTAAATTTATAACTTTAAGACTTGAATTGTTCAATTACTTATATGTACAAATAGTTTTTTAACTAATTTTGTTTGAATGAAATTGTTTGTAATTTCATAGGACAATTTAAGTTTGCAAAAGCTTTTAATTGGTTAAGCCAACAACATGGTAGACATATCATAAAGCTTTTGTGGAATTTTTATGAGATTGAACATGGAAAAGAAGAGCATTATGGAGTAAGATCATGTGTGAAGCGGGCACTTCACCAACATGAACTTGTAGTAACACCATACATAATACAAATTTAAATTTATTGTTCAAAATTTTTATTATGTACTTCTTGCCTTGTGATGATTTATTCATATAACCTTTTTTAATAGTTCCATTCTTTTTTAAATTATTAAACCTCTTAACCCAATATTTCACCAACATAAACTTGCAAGTAACATCATACGAAATGCAAATGAAATTGTTGAATGGTGCAAAAGTCATTTTGGTGCTCATGACTCAATATACAACAAACACTATTTTTGGGAAGTTAAAGGTACATTGAATTTTCTATTTAAATTCAAGTTCACATAAATTGAATTTGAATACACTTCTTAATTGGATGTTTGAAATTTATAGATATTTGTAATGCCCAAAAATTTCCACAAAAATACAATTAAGGACAAAACACTAATTTTAAATTTTGACCATAACTACTAACGTAACACCCAAAGACTGCTCCCTATACCTGCACTTTATGAAAGCATAACAACATCTGACCAATAAATTATAAGGACTCAACCATCTACACATTTGTTTTGGCATTCAAGGTTGGGTTTCAAGTGGAGATATGGAATCCACATCACCAAGGTAGACTTTATTAGTTGCACGAACTCATCAATAATCACAAACTTGGATCAAGTCACAAGTTATGCAAATATAATATATATTTCAATAGTATCTTTAAGTAATAATAAGATAACAAGCCTAGGGGTCAGACCTAATTCCTCGAGGGCTCGTCTCTGACGGCCTTGCCTACGCATATAATTCGCAGAGGAACCGTAGTTCGACAACTAGACTTCAACCATCTCCCACATGGTTGGATAACAAGGGAATGCAATTATTAGGTTAAATAGATGCCTTAACATCAACATCAACACAAACCCCTAACACCTCTCCACATAGTAATATTAGGTAATAATAGTTCAAGGTCAAGGGTTACGTCTAAACCTACATATAGGATTTCCCAAGAATCTTCCAAAACTACAAAATAGCAAACACAATCCTCATCTACCCTAAAACTCAATATTCAACCCTTATAATTGATAAAAATAAAGGAGAGCAAGAGAATGGAAGTGGTCACATGGAAAACTTAACTATATATATATGACATGTTATATTTACTAATGTTGTAAGTATGGCTCATTGTCTCATATCTTGCATTAGATTTTAGGAACTATACTCCCATTTGTAAACATACAATAATCTCACTATTTTCAATATATAACAATCATAAGGGATGATGTATTCTAGATGAACAAGCCTATAATAATTAATTTTTAGGAGTAGTGTTAAAAGGATGGGACACATTAAATTAACAACTATGTACTCATATGCCATACACTTTTCAAACAAAGATTGGAAGAGACTCATAAGAGGTTCTCCATCCCCTTTTACCTTCTACTTGCAAAACAATTAAAGCAACGCAATGATATATAATAAGTTTCAATACCACTATTCTATGTATCATGTTCATTATCCATAGGATGAATACATAAATATGTTATACACTATATGCATCAAGTCAAGTCTATGATTAAATTTAATCTTTTAAACAATGTTAATAAGTTGAAGGAACCCATTTAAGAGCATTATCTCTATGCCAATAATTTACATAGTAAAACATGTTATTGATAATTATTGATGTCAAGAACTATACACATTAACAATGTAACAAGACAATTTAAAATATAAAGAACAGAGGAAATAGTTCCCATAGAGTCGACGTTGTTTACTTTTATTAAATGACATCTTTAATTTATGGCATATATAGTTACAATCATTAGTAGATTAGATATATAACCCTAGTACATTTATCTCTAATTATGAAGACAACTAGAATATACTAAAACCCATTGGTCCATTCCAAGTCTATCTTATTAAAGTTTGGGTCTACAATGATAATCATCATATTACTCTGTGTTGAGTAACAATAAATTTTGGGGTCTTATAGAGATACAACCATGAGCCTTTTAATGACAACATAACTTTTGAGTTAACCATATCTAGTTATATATAAAGGTTGATTAATAATAAAGTTCTTAGAAACTTTTCATTTCATCCAATAATTGTAGACACGACCATAACTTTCTAGAACCTCAACACTATATCACATATGAAATGTAGAAACTTCACAATGAGAAATAATATAAAAATAAATATAATCATAACCCCACTTTATTCACCTAACCTCCACTTTTATTTACTTATTTATTTTCCCTTAATTTTGAACTACTTTATATATATATATATATAATAAAATAGAAAAATAAAGTAACTAAAACTAATTTCATGAAATTTATAAAATAAATAAATGCTATTTCTCTTTTTAAAAAAACATCATACCTAAAATATTCCTTAAAGCTAAGGAATCTTCTTGTCTTTAGTATATTCTAATTTTAAACTAATATAATCTCTTTCTAAGGGAAAGGGATATATTCTCCTTTCCTTAGTTGAAGGAATATGTATATATTTCATGAAAATGTTATTTTGACCAAAATCGAATTCTTTTAACTTCTTAAAACGTATCATATTTCCAACGCCCACACCTATAGTGTTAGGCTCAATAAAAGTAAGTTTTTTTTATATTTTTTTTTCTATTGTGTTTTTATTTAAAAGCCTCAACTTTAATCGGTGAACTGTTTTATTTTTCTACACATTCCCTTAATGCTTTTGGTTTTTTTGGTGGAGTATTCTAAGGGCAGCTGAAAACATTATTAAGTGAAGAGTGCAAGACTTAAACTGTAATACAACCAGCGTATATAAGAATTACTTCATTTACCATTGGTCTTTTGATTGCTCACGCATTAATGTTGTATTTTATTTCATAGGGAAAACCTCATCAATTCTTACAGTTGGCTAAGGTGAGCAGTTCAGCTGCAAGCTGCAGCACTCAGCTAACCGATCATTTGCAGATTTGAGGAAGCATGACGATTTTCCAAAGGGACGCGAAAAGTAAAGGAAAAGAAAAAACAGTGATTTTGGCACCTCTTTATTTGACAGAGCAACAGATATTAATATTTATTTGTTACAGAGATCATAAATTTCTTTTTGGGACAAAAATGACTACAGGGAAACTGTCTCACAGATAGTAATGATTATAGGATGTGCACACAATGGTTTGGTAGACAAGTATGCAAAGTGCAGAAGCATAAACAAGGAACGTAAACTATTTGACAGAGTGCCTCAAATGAATGCAGTCTCAGAGTTTGCAATGTTTGCAGGATATGCACAAAATGGATTCCTTGAGAAGGTCCAAGCAACTATCAAGCAAATGTAACTGACTCGAATAAATCCAAGTTCCACAATCTTTCTCATCATCCTGCCTGGTGTAGTCCCAGCTGAGCTATTATTAAATAATTCACCTTATCAAAATAACCTTGTAACAGGCGTCTCCATAATATTTCAAACAAGGTTAGCCTAAGTGCCTTATTTAATTTGAATCACTTCCATAAATACTAAAACAAGCAAAACACTATGCACGTAACTTCATACATAATACCAATCGTGGAGGCATGATTGGGAGGAGACGTAGTGGTCAACATACCAGGTCACTATATAAGCACAGCACAGTGGAATGCCAGTCGCCTTCTACAATGATTGTGTCTCGGTCTAGACTATGAAACTCTCAAAGCAAAATCCTTCTTCAATCTTGGCAACACGAACAAGAGTGGTGTCAATGCGGAAGAGTGCAAAGCCCTCCTTCTCCTCACTGGAAAAGAATTTGCAAGTGCAGTCTTTGCAATTCCACCAGCAAAGCCTCCTTGGGTTGAACCCATTCACGTCCTCTCCTTCAAGCCAAATATTGATCTCTAAAGGATGAATCAAATCCCCATTTCTTGTATGTTCAATAAAATTGTAACCTTTCCATCAACACCATGAATTCACAACATCTGTTCCAATCCCCGATTGGTGTATCCCCCAAATGAAATGGCATCCCCAAAAATTTATAGGCAGCCAGTTGAGCCAGACGAGTCAACAACATAAAGAATTATATGCCAACGAATCCTCCCTTCCTGGCGCGAAGGAGTAATGGCAGTTTTAAGTTTGCCATCTATTCTTTGTCTGGCAAGCATCTCATAGCCTGTGAAAACATCCTACCCTAAGAAAAAAAATCCCTAGAATGCTCTCCAATTTCTGTGTGTAAGACAGATGTTGTACAGGTAATAATAAAAAGTATTATGAACAGTGACATGCGAAAATTTTTGGCCCAGTGAAATATCTAGTGAGTGTCGGAAAATCATTAAGGCTCCGTAGAAATTTTTGGGAGATAATTAATTGCTACTTTAATATTATAGCCTCCTTTTGATGCATGCATGTGAGCAGTTCCTTTAGTCTTTGGGCGATGAGAAATAAAGTTTTGCATTAAATGTTGGCTGCTGGTTTTACCAAGGGCCAAGTGCAGCTTCCCATGCGCTACAACGACCCAATCCTCATTAATGCCCAACCTATACTTGTATACTAGTGAACCAGCTAACCAAGATCTCCAATCAAATTTAAACTCTGGTTAAATATGAGAATTCTCATTAAATTATTGATTATAACTAATATTGTTATTATTATTGTGATACTTGAGAAATCTATCGATGTTTCGGTGTAGGTTGAAAACAATATTATTATCATCACAATTTATTTGTTGCTTTATCAATAGTAATATCATTAAGGATTACTGGGTGAATTATAATAGTAATACTAATAATTCAAGTATTGAAAACATAACAACCTTTTTTGTATTAAAAGTTGATCCAATAGTAATATTATTGTCACCAGATTCATGACAATGTACTATTTTGGTTATATATATATATATAAGGACGTCAATACACTATTCAAAATGATATCTAAAATTATAACTTCAAAACCTTTCCAATGATGTATAAGGTTTATCAAAAAGATAAAATCTTGAAACTATTCAATACCTTTAAAATACCTATGAATAAATATCTAATCACTACCATAATAAATATTGCATTAATACAACTATATGTAATTAATAACTAGTCACACAATAAAATGAACTATACATAGTAACAAATGTTGAGTGAATAATTTATTTAACCAAATAAATGTCAAATCAAATAATACATATTAAAGAACAATAACTTGTTAGTTCAATTTATTTATTCTTTTACATATAACACTAATTAGCTCAACTAGAATGGCAAGTTCGTTAGCCTTTGTATGACATGCCTAAAACTATGTAGATCACATTGTTACCCAAGAAAATGTTAATTAGTTCCATATAAGACCATGGATTATACTTCAACACCACTATGGCAAGTTCGTTAGCCTTTGTATGACATGCCTAAAACTATGTAGATCACATTGTTACCCAAGAAAATGTTAATTAATTCCATGTAAGACCATGGATTATACTTCAACACCACTACCATGATTTTCAATTAAGCCTAATATATACTTGAAGGCAATACATACAAATAGCACAAATACAAATTGATACTACGTTCATTGTAATTTTGACAAACTATAAATTAATGCTTTAACTCAACCTATTATCAATTAAGTATTATACCCATGATACAAAAAAAACATTTGCACTATTGAACAAAAAGGGTACCTAGGTCCTTACAATATTGATCAACAAAATCCTTATAATTGTCAAACACTTAATCGTATTAGAAGTTTGCATCAAGTCATGATTACAAGACATAACAAGACTCTTGCTATTCAAGTGAGAAAAATCATGTTTTTGTGTTGATTATATTGAGAATAATGTAAATACTCTACAATGTGAGAATATTAGAGATAGGTATGTTTCACAATGGGAAATAAAACAATTAGTATCAACACATCCTTTCGAAGATAATGGCATTGTAGATGTCTATGATCCTCTATATTTAGCTGATTATGTGCATCTGACTAAGTTATTACAAGCAGTTTAATATTTTTAAATTAAATTTTAACTTAAAATTGATTTATATTCTACCTAAATTAAGCACAATTAGAAATATTTGAATGATTTGTTAAAACTCTAATGATCATGTGTATGTTTACTACATGGTGTACAAGAGATATTTTCATTGTGGTTACAAATCCTAACAATGCAGAAGGTGTAGATTACTATATACTAAGATGTACCCAACCAAAATACAAATTGTCACAATCAATGATAGATGGTGATGGACAAGAGTATCTTGTTGGATCAATTGTTGTTGAAGGTACATATTATCAACAAATAAAGATAGATAAAAATGATATTGACAAAAGGTTTTGCATTATAGTCACTTAGTTATAGCAATAAGATTAAGTTTTGAAACTTTACAAAAAAGAGGACATGGCCAACAAAAGTAGAGGTTGTCTATTGAAGACCATGAAAATATTTTAGAGATACTAAAATATAGAGAGGATCTATATTATATGTACCAAGAGCTTTATGTTTTTTATGTATATTTTTTATGACCATATATACATGTGGTAGCATTTGGACCTAAGTTTAAAAATATTTTATTATATAAGAATTTAAATAATTTCATTCCATGTTGCAATCTAAATTTTGATATTTTGTTGGATTATATGGTGGTACATTTGGATTTTTAAATTTTCAAGCTTGGTTGTTTCTAAGATATTTCATATTTTTATATAATCCTAGACATCATGAATAAATATATTTTAGATTGGGTATTCATATTACTAGATTGAATTTATTAGAACCAATTTGTTACAAAGTTTCTTAGATATTTGAATTTCTTGTACTTATGAAAATTGGATTCTTAGATTTATACAAACTCTTGGGACTTCAAATATTAGATTGATCTTAGGATTTATATCTTTCACATGCAAGGATTTTAGGCATTTGGATGGGATTTTTGGGATATGTTGACCTATCTAAGTCAAATTTAAAGCCTATTTTGATCCATTAGGGAAATATTAAATATTAGATTCTTGTGAAGGTGATGGTAGCTTTATCATTGTGAAATTTATGTCATGTAATGTGTGGTTTTCTTGGTTAAGGGTGAGAGATTTAGATGGTGGATGGTTAATTTTGGTGATAGGAATCATAGGTCAATGAAAGGGTAATTGGTGGTAAGAGATCTTTGTAAGGAACATGTGAATTTTGATAGGCTTTGTGTTACTTTAAAAAGAATATGCAAATACATTGTTAGATAGCTAATGAGATTTTAATTTTTCATCCATGAGAAGACTTGATCATGTGTTGGATATTTAGATCTCTTACATCACTAATTTTTCACCTTATAGGGTGGGTTCATTTCCTTTAATATTGATTTCTTCCTTATCCATTAGATCTTGGATGTATTTCCTAAATTTTAAGCATCAATAGGAGGAGTGCCTTTTTTTGTACAAGGATAGTGGATCTCAAGTCTTATGGGTAGCATGAAAGGCATAAATTTCCTTAATTTCACACTAGTTGGTTTATGGGAATGTAAATTATTATCTACGATTTTGGATTTAACATAAATTATTAACTCCACTTTTGGAAATCTTGATGATTCTCCAATCCTAGATAATTTTCTTATGAATCATATGAATCTTCCTAATTTTACTACTCCTCTAGACTCTTTTATATTCCAATATTAATGTATTTGATTTTTATATTCATACTTAGGCATCTAGTGTGGATACACAATCAATGGATTTGATCAGCCATTTCTTACATATGTATTACAAGTATATATATCATAACTCTAGATTCTTAATTATGTTATGGGTCTAATAGATCTACTCTCTTTAATGTATTAATGTTTAGATCATTATTTTTTCATTAAGATTTCTCCCTTCTAGGAAATTTTTGCTATTTTAACAAAATTGAATATTGTTCAATCAATTATTTTAGTAGAATATACAATTATATATCATTAACTTTTATACAAAAATAGGAGCTCAATCATGTTTAAAATGGTCAATTTAAATTTCTAAGTGAAATATTTCATAAAGAACAAACATGTATCTCAACTTACAAATTGAGTTATTTATTCATAAATCAACTATCTTTCAATTAAACCAACATTAATAAAAGTTGTGCCTACACATTCTCATTTAAAATATTAGCCATATCCACACAACACAACTTGATAGATGACTTGCACAACATATATATTTGAAATCAATATGAAATATCCATAAAAAGTATCATAAGTTTAACCCCATCTAGTTTTAAATCAACTACTTTAACATATAATCTAGATGATAATTAGGTGCATAATTAAAATTAATCCATATTTAATCTAGAGGTCATTAGAGATTATTCAAACCATAAAAATAAATAACTTACATGTTCATAAAACATATAAAACATGTTTTGGTGTAAAACATGATATCTAAGATGTTCTAGTGTGTGCATAAAACATAAAACCTCATAAAACAATTAATGTTCACATACAGGTAAAATATAAGTGTATATAACATACATGGGTGCATAAAACATGTGAAATCACAATAATAACAAACATATAAAGATATAAATTACATGTATATAATTTATGTGCACATGTAAAATGACTAAGAAATAAGGATGTCTAATATGCCTACGAATAGATGAATTTGCCTTGCTATATGGCGAGCCCTGCCCCGATCCCTTTTGTGAGCCCTATCCAAATCCCTCTCTTGAGCCCTGCACAAGAAAGTACATGTATCATATATAAATAATACATTTATTACAACTTTCTTAGATTTAATTTAATATGCATGTATATATAAGGTTTAAAAACATGTATTTTCAATGTGTGAATGTAAAATTTACTATAAATACACATGTACTTAAATGAGATCTTGACTTAATTTTTAAATACCTCATTATAATGCATAAGATCATCAACAGGATACAAATATTCAAATCTTGGAAAAATAGTATCATACTCCTAGAAATTTTCATATAGATGATTTTAATCAAGAGTTAGAACTTGAACATGTGATCTAGTTTAAAATCAAGTTTAAAATATCCATGTGATTTTTTTGAATGTAATATATATAAATTATTTGTATTTGCATTGCAGTCTGGAGGACTCTACCAATCCCAATGATCTCAAAAGAATGTATGGACATGGGGACACTTGTACATGGTACAATGCCAGTTCAAAAAAGAAGTGTGTTATATGTGGGCTTGCTATAAAATTAGGTGCAATAACCTCAACTTGATTTGGGACATGTTGAGGGGGAAAGCTACAGGATCAATCTAAACATGCTGAGTGGGGGGGGGGGTGTTATAGGATGATCTAGAATATCTTGATGTACCCTTGTACCTTGTGAATTTGTCTCACCTCAACTCCTTTTCCTAGTAGAATATCATCTAATATTTGTTGATAAATCATCCATAAGGATCCCATACTCATCACTAATAAATCAATATGTTGCTAATAAATCATTGATAGAGTATGTACACAAATTACATCGTCACATCACTCATATGTCCCACATCACATGGTGATGGTAGATCAACACGAATGTATGGATCATAACTGTTAGATGTAGCCTCAGTGGGAAGAAGGATAATCTACAAACATAATAAATATATACCAACATGATTAGATGAAGGATCGACCTGAGTAGCAATAGTGGCAATAGTGGCAATGCTATAAAAAATGTCACACCTAGCAGGGGTGACTGATGGATCTACTACTACTACTATTTCAAAATGTTTTGGAAGAACCAAAAGGTTTGTACCAACTAATTCCCTCTTGTTGATGGGTGATGGTAAGTTTGGTTGTCTAAATTAAGGTTTTTCAGCAAACCTCCCTCTTCCCTATCCAACATGTTGAGGAAAAGATGTATAATCCACACCTAGTTGTAAATAAGAATCGACATATTGTTTACAAAAATAGAGTGGAAAATCATCATTATGAGGCCATTTGTGATGTGTTGCCAATCCTCTAGGATAAATAAAAGGAGCCACAATTTGGTCTGCACACCCTGTGACTGCATAGCCACTCATTCTCTCTCATCCTTGATAAAATGGGAACATGCTATGAACATTATCTAATGAAACTCGCTTGGAAATGGATAACCATTTCTCATGGCTAGTGAAACTATTAGAAAGGGAAAAATAAAATTGATCAATGCTAATATCATCCCTAATACTAATTAACTCGTCTCTATTTGACATGTTTGATGTGTTATGTATTGTTTTCTCTAAACATCTCAAGGAAACATCTAATATTCTAATGGTGTCATCACATAGAGTAGGCCTAGAATGAGTCTACACATCAGGTTGATTATACTGATGAGAAGTCTGATTAGCCATATGTATACATAGAGATCTGCATAATTAAAACAAAATAATATGTTTAATTTTGAAACTAAAACATTTTTAATATAAAATTTTAACTTTAAAACCTTATCTTACAATTTAAATTCATACATTCTATCATCATGCATAAAAACTTGAGATTCATACATGAAATTATTCAATAATATAATAAAATTAAATTATTTACATGAAATTGAAATCTAGTCTATTAATTTTACTTGTATTGGATTAAATTAAGGACTATTCTTATAAGTGATATAGAATACATGCACCCTTAAGTTGATTGAAAAAACATATTATACAATAATATTTTATTATAAAATTTGTAAGATAGAATAGTCAAAAGGATAGAGACATAACTCCTTAAAGGTATATGATTTTTTGTGGGTATTATCTCATATTTATTTGAAGTTGCATATTTCATGGCTTGAAATCCTTGTTTAAAAAGTGAGCTAAGTAATGGTAGAGGAGATTATAAGTTGTATTGATGTGAGTGATGTTGGGCATATTAATTTTTGGAAGATGTGATATGTTTGCATTGGTGTGTGTGACCTAGGGAATTGAGGAACCAAGGTTGGTCATCTTAAAGGTAGAAGTATGGGAATTTCATTGGTTAATTGTAATGAAGATATTTTTAATTGGAAAGCATGTTGTTTATCCCTATATCATGTGGATACACTAATGGATGGGGTATTTTAGGTTTTTTTTGGTTGGAGGCTCATGTTATTTATTGGGCATGGTCCTCATGTGTGTCCTTCCCCTTGATGGTAAAGGAATGTTTAATTTGGGGTGTGGTTTTGTGGTCTAGATGAAGTTTAGTATGGGAATGGTCATGATCTATGGGGTCAAGGAACACTATGTTGTTAAGGATGGAGAGGACATAATGAGGTGGTAATTTAGCCATCTATTCAATGAATTTCCTTAGGATTGCATATTTTTTTATTTCAACAAATATATTCATGAGGTCATGTCCTTGTTTAGAATTAAGGAGGTTGTTGGGATCAAGAGTGTACTGAGGTTCATTAGGAGTGTCCTCATCCGTATCGCTATTTTCGTAAAAGGTTTGGGATATTTCTCCTAGGAAAGGGAACTATTCTATAAGGGATTGGCTCTGGAAGGTATTTTATTCAAGAATTTTGAGTTTGGTGGTTTTTCTTTGTGATAGAAGACATTAATCGTCATGTTAGAGGTAGAAATATGGGAATTTCATTAATTAATTATAATGAAGATATTTTTAATTGGGAAGCATGTTGTTTAGCCCTAGATCATGTGGCTAGACTAATGGATAGGGTATTTTGGAATTTTTTGGCTGGAGGTTCATGTCATTCATTGGGCATGGTCCTCATGTGTGTCCTTCCCCTTGATGGTAAACAAATGCTTAATTTGGGGTGTAGTTTTGTGGTCTAGATTAAGGTTAGTATGGGGATGGTGATGCTTTATAGGGTCAAGGAACACTATGTTGTTAAGGATGCAGAGAACATAATTATGTGGTAATTTAGCCATCGATTCAATGAATTTCCTTAGGATTGTGCATATTTTTTTATTTAAATAAATATATTCATGAGATCATGTCCTTGTTTAGAATTAAGAATGTTGTTGGGATGAAGAGTGTAATTAGGTTCATTAGGAGTGTCCTCATCTGTATCACTATTTTCTTAGAAGGGTTGGGATAGTTCTCCTACGAAAGGGAACTATTCTACAAGGGATTAGATTTGGAAGGTATTTTATTCAAGAATTCTAAGTTTGGTGGTTTTTCTTTGTGATATAATAAATTATACTTTATTTAAGGATTTGATATGGAAGAGGATAGTCATGGATGTTTGATGAGTTGGATTTGGATTAAATGAGTGGAAAAGAGGAAAACATTTTAGACTCAAAGGTCTAAAGTGATGGTTGGATTTGATGATTATTTGGAAAGTGATATTAAATCCCAAATGGATGATATCCTTGGGTGATATTATGGATGATATTGACATGACTTAAATAAATTGGATGAATAGGATGAATCCAAAAGATGGAAATACATGGTTGGATAAACTACATGGATGAAAGGATTAATTTTCTAATCTAGGACTATGAATGTGACACACTTTTGGACCTAGACATGCTTACATTTGATCAATATTTTTCAACCTAGATATGGTTTTAGAGTCCCAAAGGATGGATTATGGGCCCTAAGATAATTAAGGGCCCCAAAGATTGGTGGTTACAACCTACAATAGTTAAGGATTCTAGATGATGGATTGGGATGATTTTTATTAGAAGGGTGATCCAAAGGTGTGTTTTAAATTTCCCAAGGATTTCTTTTGAAGATGGTAGGGTGTTGGATTATGAATCTATGGGTGGATTATAATATGGGATGTGAAGGGAAGAAACCTAAACATACCAATATTTTGGACATATTTCTTAAATTAGATTAGGTAAAATTTATATCATAATCCCAAAATTTATGACCTAAGATTTTAAATAAAAGATGGTGAGTGTTGGATCTTGAAATTGTTGCTCTACTTCATAGAACAAAATATCACTCACAAGGACAAGGTTATCATCATGCAAGTGAAATCAACTCATCAAAAAACCATGGAGGGTTGAATACAAACTCTATGAGAGTGGGGTCCATCTCCTGCTCTTCAAGATCAACTTAGACCTAAGAGGGTTATCTTAGGGATATGCCTTAATATATATTAAAATAAAACAAATGGACAACCAAAAATATTGATATCTAAACCAACCTATTGACTTGGCTCCAAATCTTTTCATTGATCCTAGAAAAACTAGTTGTCTTAAAACCCCTATATAGTTGATAAAAATGTGCAAGCATAACCCTCATACAATAGATTCATTTCATATCTCTCTTGATGATAAATCATTTCTTATATTATGAGGTCTTGAATCCATAGCCTTGAGTATTTATTCTTACAATACTGGTAATTTTTTTTATTTTTTAATGATGTGAGTTTGGTAAATGGTTCCAAATCAATGCCTACTCATTAGGAAAAAAAATCATAATTTATTAGGAAATGAACAAACTCAAACCAATAGAATAATTAGTTATGTATTTGTACACAATAAAGACTATAAAATTTGAGACAAAGCATGCTTAGTAAACCATAATAGAGATGCATAAATCCATATACAATATGAGAAAGATCATTACAAAAATTACATTATTTTCATAGTATTTTTACATTCATCTAACTCAACATTACATTGATGCCATCAAATGCAACAAAGAAAAATCCCTAGCTATGACTAAGAATCCTTCTTAATATACACATACCACAATGGAGACATTCTACAACAAAACCCACTTACAATACTAATATCTTTTGGTTCCACAAGCTTAAACTTTAACCAATGAGTTTAATTGGAATTCAATGGCTTCCTTGCATGTTGGAAATTTTATGGCATTTGGAGAACACATCAATGTTGGAAATATTGATGAACAATGAACCCAAATGAAGCCGCAGTCTTCAATAGATCAACCAAGAAAGATACCATCCACAAGAAAGTGTTGCAACATGAGCATGAAGATAGATGATTGATCAAATGATGATATTTGAGATGATATTGAATTGATATAGATGATTTAAAATGTACAACCACCTTGTATATATAGGCCAAGTGTGATGAGGTAAGATAACTACCCTTGATACAAACATTAAATGCTTAATGCAAATAATAAATACATGAGATAATGCATGGGAAAACTATTAAATGCCTATATGAATAAAAGTAAATAATGAGACATGGCCACATTATAACTAACTTCTAAAAATGAAAACTAGGATAGCTCAAATCCTAAGTAAACTTATAATGTGAATAGGTCCTCACTATTGATAAGTTAGAAAATACCCCCATTCACACCAACACCCCCCATAAGTGCAACTTAGGGAGTGTACTTATTATGCAAATGATGCAATATGAAAATGCATTATGGGTCCCAACAATGAGGCGATGTTAGGTACCCATGTACAACTAATCATGCAACTAATCTCTCACAAATGGAGAAAAGGAGAAAACCCAGTGGGACAAAAATCCTCTCCAAAAAAGAGATGGAATGAAAATCATGTACAAGGACAAAAGAAGTGATATATGGAGGTCTCAACATCATTACCCCATAAGGGCTACATCTATCACAAGAATACATTATAATCAATAGTGCCCCATAAGAGGGAAATAGAGAGACTATATAGCTCCCCCATAATAGATAATCACCTACAAAAATGGTAAGTGCTTGAAGATAAAACATTATCCAATGTTGACAAACAACTTGTCTCCTTTTCAAAAGAAACAAAAATAAGTACAAATGCAGGAATGCTTCCCATTTTGGATAGGAATTGAAAGAAAGAAGCACACATATGAATGTTGATGTCTCTGAAAGTTTCTCATGTGTCTACTTTTCCACTGAAGATGAAGATGCCACAATCAAATCAGGTACATGCCCCAAAAAAAAAGAAGGTGACAAACCAGAACTATGTAGAAACATGTGTTGAACAAGATCCAAAGACAATGATGGTTTGGCAACAATTGTGCAAGGATTGTCATCAAAGAGGAGGGATAATCCCTCAAATGTGTCCTCCGAATATGAAATGTGAGACCAAAAATAAGGATGCAATGTTTGATAAATAGGAATCCCAATCAGGAAGACAATGAGATAACTATTCTAATGAATCACCGACAGAAGATGAATGGTCCTACTGAACAAGAATGATGGGAGCCTCAATCATAACTCTACACATTGAATCAATGAAGGTGAAGGTACATCAACTCTTTGAAGGAGAACAAGGATCATTTGAAGAAACCTCAACATCCTCATTTCAAGATTCAAAGTACTCCAAATAATCAAGCTCCTGAATAGTATCATCATCATAGGGTATCATTTCTAAAAAATGAAGAGGCACAAGATTGTTTGAAACAAGATCATCTTGGAATGTCTATGTATCGGGATCACCATATATCTCTTGAATTTTAGTCCAAAGAGTATGAGAATACTCAAAATGAACAATAACATTCAAAATGTCATCATCAACATACATCATAATAACTCCTAAGACATGATCCCTTTTGCAATTCCAAACAAAAATTTCTTACTAGTTGTACCTAGAGGGGGAACTAGATCGTACAAATGTGGCAACAAATGAAGCCATCAAAGATGTTTTATGATGCCATCTCTCCACTATTTATAATTTCCCCTTTTCAACATAATCAATGAGAGATGAAATGAAAACCCCATAATGAACTATGATAGATCTCCAAAATTATAAAGACATTGTGTTACACCCCAATTGTGAAATTACTATTTACTATTACTATGTAGGGTAAATGCGAATGTAATGTGAATTCAGTGGATGAATAAATTATGTGTGCACTTTGTTATCACTACTTTATGAATGAATGTCATCTCATTTAATATTATATAAAGGAATGCATTTATGTGATTGGATAAATATTGTGTTGATATTCTAACTTTGGAGATGAATTATGCATACTACATGTTTTGTGAACAGTTGATTGTCGTGTGCAAGTGTTAGTAATTGTAGGTATATGTTCATTCCTCCAGGCGGAGGGGAAGTATCACTCAAGAGAATGTCTTGGTTGGGTAATTATTAATGTAACCTATCTGAGCTTACACACACCATAGCAGAATAATTGAGTCAGGTTATCATGTGGGAAGTAGGTAAGTCACCCTTAGCGTAATGTGTCTGCATTAGTAAGGGTCTTGATTACTACTGAATGCATGCTTGGATGATGATTATCTGTTTGAGCTTGTGAGTCCTTCCTTATACTATTGTGCTTGTTTGTGTGGTTGATTATGTATTGGGATATATGCATACATGCATATATATGCATATGTCGACGTACGTGTATGATGGATATAATGGGAAGTCCATACGAGTACGATGACATATGTATAGATATGCATACATGTTTATAAACAAGTGATATGATGCCATAGCCACATAGGATATGATCATTTGGATATTGAATGGATCATTTGACTATCATATTGATAGATAATAATATATGTTTGTATATATATATATACACACGTAAGCGTAAATATATAGACAAATAGATAATATATATTATCACTATGTGATTGCTATCTTGTATTCTTTTGTATAACGAATGAATCATTAGTCTATCATGTTGTCATTGAATATATATGTTTGTACACACACACACACATACATATATACATATACATATGTAAGCATTAACGCTTATTCGAGAAATGTATATATATGTATATAAATGTATACATGCATATTGTTCAATGAGAATGATAACGTGGATGTACATATTATTGATATCAAACGATGCTTTGAAAAAGTAATTATATATATATTATATATGTTTGTGAATATATATATATGTACATAATATAATATAAAGATATATATTAAATTATATATATAGTATAGATACTCAACACAAGAATAAATGATTATTTTATTTCTAAAACGTTGCTATATATATATCTATATACACCTTGACCAACTTGTGTATATACTATACAAGAATAGAGGCCAACTTATGTTAGCATATGTAAGGTTGATATGGTATAGACTATAGTCAAAACTATTGTTTAATGCATCCATAGATTATTAACAACAAACCATCAACACAAGATAAGCATTGTATTGACATAGCGAAAGGCATCATTGTCTTTTGCAAAGCATAAAATGTTGTGTAGTTGAAAATATGGCTCTGCCCAATACAAAGGTGCATTCAATTCATACAAGTTTATGCTTTGTCGATAAAGGAGAAGTAAGGCGCAACCTATAGAGCTTGGTCTGGATAAATTCTTAGAGGATAATTATCATTGAAAAATGATTTGAGATTGTTTGAATATATAAACTCAGAACAATTTACATTTATGAGCAAAGGCCAATTTGCATATGGAATACTACAAAGTATTGAGGTGAATAATGCATATGATAACCTTGTGTAAAATCCAAACTATGTGGAAGTATACCACATCAATTATAGACGGAATATAACGTATTGGCATTGAGTGATGAGTGATCTATACACTAAGGATTATGTAGCAGTTAAGTTGATGTGGAGTATTTGACCAAGTCGATGCCTTCTAAGGAGACGTCTTTGACTTAATAAACTCTAACACCATATCATTGAGTAGATACCAACATTTGTCAAGGCATGTAAATGTATCAATGACTATGCCAAAGCCGGTTTAATGAGTGAGTTGACACTTAGCATGACTTAGTCAATACTTTAACTTGATGGAACACTTTTGTTATTGATTGTTTCTATGAAGGAGGAAACCACACCATCTATGAGAGAGCATAATAATGCTCAGTGCCACCTTTGAATCCTTTAACTTGTAGAAGTATGCTTTGAGATGCAAATTGAATTCAAGCATATGGAGAATTAAATTAGTCTCTGTGTGTTGTCATTTAACCTAGTCGATCTGTTGATGTTTGAGCTGACTATATGATTTCATATTCGCCACCTTTTAGTAGAATTTGATGTGTAGATGTGCATGCAATTTATTGTCATTATACATGCCTAATCTATAGGTTGTATGATCTCCAGGTTGTTGTATAAATAGAGGAGAAAATTCATTAGATGCGACACATTCTTCTATGCATATTTCTTGTGCAAAGTCTCTGCATTTTGTATACATTCTATCTACAATATTCTATCAAGAACACTTAGTTAGAGCCTTGAGTTTTAGAGAGAGTTTATTATTATCATTGAGAGGAGTATTTTCCAACTTGTAAGATAGTGGTTATTGGGTCTATATTGAAGGATCGATACTAGGCTAGTTGTTGTTTTGGAAGTTTTGTGACTATAGCTAGTTAATTGGAAAGCTTATCACAGGCATGAGGATATTCTTCCCTTGTTTGTATTAGTGTAGAACGATTTGCTTCTTGTTTGTTTGAAGTCTATTATGGTTACACACACTTAGAGAAAAGGAAGTAGAACGATTTGCTTCTTGTTTGTTTGAAGTCTATTATGGTTAAAAGGAAGTAGAACATGCACATACTGTTGTGAAATGCTTGTAGTTACTCCATAATAGGAGGATTCTATTTATCTACTAGATATGAATAAGCATGAGAAGCATAAGGCTTATTTATAGCTTAAACCCTTTTAATCAAAGGGGTGATACTCTCGAATGGAGTCATCTATTGTTATGACAACTCTTCGATTGAGGCCATACATTGTGTTTGTATTTACTCCATGATAGGAGAGAATTTTTTCATGGGTATTGTTATTATACTATATATGATCAAACATAGAAAAGCTTAAGGAACACTCATAGCTAGATATTTAATTATGCTAGATGGCTAGTAGGTTGCTCCTAGGATTGTTATCTAGTGAAGGGAGGGAACTAGTAGGTTACTCCTGGGATTGTTGTCCAGCGAAGGGAGGGAACTAGTACTTTGCTTTATGAGTTGTGTTTCCTTAGGTTGTTAAAGAGTTAGGTTATCCTGGGGAGTAGCTTTCCCGTGGAGAGGGATTGCCTAAGCATAGATATAATGGCCTTAAGTCAAGATGAGTTCGCTATAGTGTAAGTGAATGGTAGACCTTCACTCGAAGTACTGAGTGAGAATACTTTGGCCAAAGTAGTGGGATTGTCCAAGACTCCACTGTAGAAGTGAGATTACTAAGACTCTATTGTCAATTTATCGTGTCCATTTAAATGCATGAAGGATACCTAGCGTAGGTTATAAAACCTAGTCATGTAGGGCACAACACTAAGCTCAGAGTGGTATGTCGTACAGGGTTACCCAACCAATACCTTCATCGAAGGGTAGGGCCATCTATCATAGATAAATATGTGGGAGACTGCATATGAGTCTATGCTTGGCAAAAAAGTGCTTGAGTGATGCTTCTCCTCCTCAATAGGTGATAGAAGACCAAGGTTTTGAAAGGCAGATTCCTGGACCATCTATAGCTTATGCTCTGAAGCTTGGTGGAGCTATGTTTGTAATAGTGTACATTCTTGGAATGTTGTAATTTGTGAAATTATTATATTGGAATGAAATCTCTATTAAATATTGTATGACATCTTTGTTGAATATCATATCTATGTTTTGGAAGATTTGTATAATTACATTGGATTGAAATGAAAAATTGGAATTTGAATTATTTCAGTTATGCATGTAATTTACATTATTGGATGAATTTTTTTTATTGCTATGCCATGGCATCATGTTTTATTCACTTGAGGTGAAAATATTGGAAATTTTACTGTGAAGAACACCGAGGTTGTTACACATTGACCTTCAACAACAATTAGAAACTCCCAAAATATGATGTACAACTGAAAAATGAAGCCTCCCCAATCAAATAGACCTCCAAATAACAGTATGTCCAAGTAATCAAGAAAATGCCACAAATTGCAAAAACTGAATGGATTGTACACCTAGTGCTAAATCTGAAAAAAGTGCATGAACAGAATGATAGAGATTTTTATCACCTTCACAATACCGCTGAAATCTCCAAAATTTGATAATCTAGTGAAAAGATGCAAGCTCGAGAGTCCAAAAGGGAATCTTCAATTCAAGCTGCAATAAATGATGTCAAATAGAAAAATCCTAAGAAATAAACTCCACCACAACGATGCTAACGAAACAAACTTTCCAACAATATCTTGTTCACAAAAAACCGCCTCTTGGATCAAAAGTTATCTTAGTTTGAAAAAAGCCCTAATTTAGGGACTTAGTCTAGGCTAACTACGTGCAAATATTAAGCACCTCCAAGATTAGCCCCTTTTCGTTGATATGACCACAGGGTCTTAGGTGGGAAAATCAAAAATCACCACCAGCAAGTTGGCGGCAATAACAAGGAACTCTGGTGGTGTTGGGGCGGTGCCACTCCCTTGGCGCTCGACTTAGATGATGGTCATGTGGGTGTAGCGAAGGAATTGCGGGAGTCAACAATCCATGCTGGAAATATATGTGGGTGGATGTGACTAGAGACTATGGGGATGCAGAAGAGAACCAACTGATTGGAAGTCTTAAATGCACATCGACAAAGTAAAAAAAGGGCCCAACAAAACACTACAACTTGCTGAAAACCAAGTACATGGTGGGCAAGAATAATTATTGTAAACAATAATTAATGCCTCGGCCAGATAAAAAGGTCCACAAAAATATAAATGTCTTCCAAATATAATAAGCACCTCCAACCAATAATAATTGCCCCAAACAATAAATTTAATCCGCCCAAAAAATATTTGTTCGAAGATTTTAATATTAAACTCTGATAAAAATATTTATCTATCAATCTTAATAAAAAAATTGCCCATAATGAAATATTTCTTGCCAACAATATAGTTGCTTGATAGTTTTTTTTTAACTTGCAATATAATATCACCTCAAAAAAAAATTTGCGAGGGGGGGTGGGGGTGAATTTTTTTTGCCCGACTGTATGTATCTGTATAGTACGAATATCCACCTAAACAACAAAAAAACCTCTAATGCCTTCGAAGAAACTTGTCAAATTTTGACGATTTGACAGGCGCTTTAGGGGTTTTTAGACCTCCTAAATGTAATGGCGGGGTTAGATTGACCCAATGTGCTCTAGAAATCAGCTACCTCCTGGATGATGACAACTAGCCCGTAATGCAAACCCTTTCCTCAAGCTCAACTCTCCAATATGAGATGGAATTTTCAAAACTTGGTTCTGATACCATGTTGGAAATATTGATGAACAATGAACCCAAATGAAGTTGCAGTCTTTAATGGATCAACCAATAAATATACCATCCACAAGAAAGTGTTGCAACATGAGCATGAGGATAGATGATTGATCAAATGATGATCTATGAGATGATATTGAATTGATCTAGATGATTTACAATGCACAAGCACCTTGTATATATAGGCAAGGTGTGATGAGGCAGGATAACTACCCTTGATACAAACATTAAATGCTCAATGCAAATAATAAATGCATGAGATAATGCATGGGAAAACTATTAAATTCCTAGATGACTAAAAGTAAATAATGAGACATGGCCCCATTATAACTAACTTTTAGAAATGACAACTAGGATAACTCAACTCCTAAGTAAACTTATAGTGTGAATAGGTGTTAGACCCCAATTGTGTAATTACTACTTAGTATTACTATGTAGGGTAAATGTGAATGCGATTGTATTCTGATGGTGAATAAATTATGCTTGCACTTTGTTATCAATGTATTACGAATGAATGTTGTTTCATTTAATGTTATGTGAAGAAATGCATATATGTGAAATGGATGGATATTGAATTAATATTCTAACTATGGAGATGTATTATGTGTAATGCATGTTTTGTTGAATAGTTGACTACCATGTGCATGTGTTAGTTGGATGCAGGTATATGTTCATTCCTCTAGGCAAAGGGGAAGTATCACTCAGGAGAAGGTCTTGGTTGGGTAACCAGTAACGTAACCTATCTGAGCTTACACACACTCACAGTAGTATGGTTGGGTCAAGTTATTTATGTTGGGAATTGGTAAGTCATCCTTAGTTTGATGTGTTTGCATTAGTAAGGGACTTGTTTAATATTGAGTGCATTATTAGATGATGTTTATATGTTTGGATTTTATGAGTTCTTCCCTATATTACTATGCTTGTATTGATGAGTTGAACATACATGGAATATGTATACGTACACATATGCGTGTCGATGATAGACCATACACATGAAAGAACACATACATGAGGGTACATAGGTAGACACACCTATGCACACTTATGCATGGGTTGCTTACACACATGGAACTATCAAATGGACCTAATGACATGTATATGTATATGTATAGATATATCACATGTGGGTGCTTATCAATACAATAGTAATTGTGTATGACTTTGTTGTGTAATTGAATGTGTATATATATGTGTGTATATGATAAATACATATATACATGTATATATGTATCAATACACGTGTATGATGGAAAACAGACATGCCCATATGAATGTATCGATATATGTATACATACGTATACATGTACATAGAGGCATATATATATGTACATAATCGATATATTGTTATTACTATGTGATTGATATCTTGTTTGCATTCATTTGTAAATCGAATGTATAAATACTTTATTGGCATATGATATATATAAATATACATTAACATATATATATATACATATACATATATATATATATGTATATGTATATGTATATGTATATATATATGTATATGTATATATATGTATATGTATATGTATATATATATGTATATGTATATGTAT
>VDFB02337540.1:0-12133 GCA_007258455.2 Sequoia sempervirens
TCTTCTTTATGAAACCCTCACTGGTTTTGGTGATTTTTTGCCTACAAACAAGGGTTTGTTAATATGTTGTCAAAATGGGTCTTTTAATCCCTGAAAATGGATAAATTGGGAGTTTTGTATCATGAGAAATGAATTTTTGAAGCTATTGAGTGTTTGGAAGTTGATTTAATAATATCCACTTTGTAAAATAGGCCTAAATTTGTAGCCTTTCCTAAGCGTACAGTCTGAGATCTACTAGTTTCTTCAATATAAGTCATACTGAGCTTTTGATATGTTTATGTGGAAATTAAGAGGTCTCTAAATGTGCCTTTGGAACTTGGATTTTGAATCTAGTGTGAGTGATTTACCCAATTTAGGGTATGGAGGTCTATTTGCCAAATAGTGTTTTGATTTCATGGACAGTGGAAATCTTTATGTACAGTGAAATGAGTGATTATAAATGCTTGAATCTTGTTTTATGGATGAAGTTACAGTTATATTTATGCTTGAATGAGGTTGTGAAGGCAGTATAAGTTGTTTGATGATTTGGGAATGGTGGTGAATGATGGCTTGACTACAAAAAGGACATTAAGTTTGAAATGGACAGAGTTGTGTGGTAGATGATTGATTGTTTCTCTTAAAACATGATGAAAATTGGTATCTTAAAGGGCAAGGATGGTGTTTGATTGCAGGTTTAAGGAACAGAGGTATGGTTTCTTTGTATCTATCATGATAATGACATTAGAGATGCATGGATATTTGGTAATTGGTAAGCATAATGTGTTGCCTTGGTGAATGAGTAGGTTGGTGATTGCTTGATGTACTATGATGTGGGTTGTTGAGTTGAAAACTTGTTAAGTTTTGTAGAGATGCTAATGAGCATGGTGAATGAAGGGACTATCTTCAAAGGTCCTGATTTGAGTTTTGTTTGATTTATATCAACTTGATGGTGTAGAATATGGTTTTGTTGAAGTGGAATACTAACTTGATGCCTTGAAGTTTTGTAAATTTGAAGAATGAAAGTGATTTTTGATGAAAGTTAAGTGAAATGTTGAAGTTTATATATTTGATCTTCTCTTGATTCTATTTGGGATTGAAATCCCCTGAAGAATGAGTGTTTTGGTATGATGCTCTACATCAACCAATAGTACCAATAAATAAATACAATTTAATTTCACACACAAAAAATTTGGAGTGCAATTCGTATAGACCACATGATCAATATTTTTAAGCTAATTGAAGAGCCTAAAGAACAACATTCACTATTCAATACCAAATGTCCACTTCTATTCAAATGCTGCAGAAGTTTATTATGAGATTCTTGTGCAAAGATTTCTTTATCAAATTAGGCCATGGATTCCCCAATATGGGTAGTTGTATAGACATCACCTAATTTGGTGTATTGAGAAAATTTCAACCCAAAATTTGAGGATAAAATATAATTCCCAATGTATGGTGTATCATCTTCCAATATCATTACCAACAAGTTTTATTCCACCACATCCATTGCAAGAGTCTGATACTTATATAGAAATGTATTATCCAAGAATACTCTTGATGGTTCCTAAGTTCTAACCGCCCCAAATTTTATTTGTGTGATGCCTCAATTTCCTCTAGAGTTCTTCCCTTAGTTTTAGGCACAAATAGTACTACAAAGATTAAGGTAAGAGCACTGAAAAGGGCATACAATATGAATGTTCTTGCAAGGAACAAAGCTCAATTTTAGTTTGCAATTCTATACCAATGATCCCATAAACAATAAAAATGAAATCCATCCTTGGTTCCCAAACTGGAGTTTATGATATGGTCATAAAACTTACCCTTTTCGCTCCATTCTAAGAGTAAGTTTATTGTCATTGTCACTGCCTAGGAAAGAGACTAATTGGCCACTATTTCCACACTACCGGCAATACCCTTGACATTGATAGGAAGTATTTGCAGTAAGAGTAGAATTAGATTAGGCACTTTGTAGTTGAGCGCATATAAGACTGCAAACCAGAACAAGATGAATGAAATCTTTCATAGATAGGATGTCTAGTATTTAGGGAAATTGGATCTAGGAGGTCAACATTGTAATAAGGTCAAAGTCTCAGAACAATATAGAGGCCCGATTTCTAGATTACCAGGTATACCCACAAGCTTTTATATTGATGAGTTTCAATAAAGTGCAATTCCTTGAGAAATATAAGTCATGATAACTTCACCACTGGACCATGTCCATTTCCTCAAAATTTTAGGATTTGTAAATATTTCATGCCAAATATTTTACTGGGTGTTGGGATTGTAAAATTTTGCAAAATTTTAAGTGCCCATGATGAAAAATTTGCTTTGCAAACTCAGAAATACACTTGAAAAATCTACCCCAGTGACCTACTTTGGAGGTTCATAATTCAGATCCCATTTGCTTTCATGCCAAACCCCTTGGTGAGTGTATTAATTTGACATATGTGAATATGCATGTCTGATTTCAGCTTCTCATGATGATTTTTGACAGGGTTTTGAAGAGCAAAGTTGGAGGGTTCTAGGACTATTTTGTTATTTGCATACTCAGGCCTGTGAAGTGGCCTCCTGTTTAAGTGGATATTTTATAGCTCGATGATTTTCAAGACAAATGGATTCATGCTCTACATTCTCCTCATATTCATATGTTCCTTGGTTCGGTTTTAGAGTCACAGGATCAAGTTTGATATTTTTACCAGGTCAAAAGCAAATGCAGTTTGTTCTATTTTTACATATGCATTTCCAAAATGTTTCAAGGGGGTCAAATTTGACCCTCAATATCTTGTGAAGAATGTGTATTGAAGGAAATCCCTCTTGCAAACATACTCAATGGACCTAAATGATCTAGTGTTTCCAGTGATAGCTTCCCAAGAGGTGATTTGATATTTTTTCAAGGAGGTGACTTGGTGTGCTTGAGTTGGTTTTTGGTAGGTGCAGTTGTAGAAAAGTTTGAGTGAGCCACTTTGGCATTGAGTATCTTACACCTCGAAATATCTTTTTCCGAGCCATTTGCTGCACTAAGTTCTTTATTCAAATGTCTACATGCCTGTGCATTTTCATGGCTCCAGGAGGTTGTTTGACTAGTTTTCCAGGGTGATTCTGAAGGCTACTGGGCTAGTTTTGATCATTGTGCAAATATGCTAGAAAGAAAATTTTAATGACAACCCACTTCAATTTTTCTAGCCAAAAGCATGTAGAAGTAGCGTCAGGTCAATTGAGGATGAAATTTGTTTTAAAACGGTTTTTTTTTAGCTGGACCCACATGGGGACCTGACACATGCTTTATACAGTTATGAAGTTGTAAGTGTCTCAATGTTGGTAAAGGAGACACAATCACTATTGTTGTAATCATGGACCACATTTCATAAGGGACAATCAAGGTTATCATTTTTTGAAGGACAATGATTCATTGCGATTATGATGATCACTCATATTGGCAAAGGATTGTTTTTAGTCTACAATTCACAAATTTAAGACAGTCAATATGACAAGCAGAGAAGCTAATTGAAATAAGAAATAGTATGCTAGGGGTAAGATTTGGAAATCAGTTGAATTGCTTGCTAGCATTTTTAAGCATACCCTCAAATGTTTGCCTAAACACATACACAAGGAAACAAAGTAAAATGATGTGGTTACTTTTCCATTTCCTACATCATCTATGCTTGAGGAGTCATGCACGTGATCATTTCATAAACAAACAACAATTGGGTTTGATGAGTAGATGGTGTTTCTGTTACCTAATTTCACTACTTGCTCAATATGGTAGAGCTTGTTGATTTTAAACTGAGGAAAATGAGGTACATTTTATTAACTTTCCTACATTACATTTAGATGTATAAATGAAACAATCCAGGAAAGATTAAAATTATAAATCATTGCATTCATACACATGCATATAACAAAAGAAAGATTATGATATTTTTAGAAAAGAGTAATCTTTATTGAATGCAAAAGTGTACATTATCTCATAAAAGCCGTGAGATTAACTTAACTTATTCAATACAAATTATGAAATATTTATACATGAATAAGTAAAGGAAACAAATGAATATGCATAGAATGAAAGTAACTAGCCATTGCCTGTGAATGACTGGTCTTGACTGGTGTCATTTTGTTCTGCTACTGTCTTGAGCTTCATCTGTCCCTTCTAACTCCATACCACTCCTAGTCTTGCATATGATTGTAACAATGGTGTTAGAGCATGCTCTAAGCAATGACTGATTACAAACATTATATACAAATTCACCCTATACATGTATAAACTAATCATAATGTGTATTAAATAAGCTATGTGCACATTTTAAGTGTCCCAGAAAGCCATTGGAGTCATCAAACACACCTAAAATATACATTTTTTTCTAACTTGTTTGCTTCATGTACAACTATAGGTGTAATCATGTCTTTGTTTAATTCAAGTTACAACATGAGTGGCAATAAATGTGGCTCCCAAAAGGGTTGAGCCCAACTCATAACATGACATAAGCAATCTGAACATCATGAGAATCTATATGGTGTTTTACAAAAGTTTCAAAAATGCACCAATATACAAAGTGTAAATAATATTAGTGCAGCAAGATAATTTCATTTTCAAAATGCATTGCACATTAAAAGGTTAACATTATGTCATTCACAAAATTTCTGTAATATGTTAAAGCATAATGATGCAAGCCAATAGTTATTGTGCAAGGAATTTTTTTCTATCTTGAATACCAAGTATGAGGTGCCATGGAAAAGAGAATTACTCATCAACAAATGAAAGGTTTCTCTCTTTTATTATTTGAGTATGAATAAGCAAGCTACCGGAGAATATTTATGAGTGTCTTATTCATTTTTCAAACATAAATGCATAATACATTCACAAAGTAAAGATTATGACAACTTCAAAATTTTCAACAGTATGGAGTTTCTAGAGAATTTAATGAGTGTTGTATTACATTTTAAAATAGTAAAGACAATGTCTTTTGTAATATGATACCACAAGCAAAAGGTTGAAGATTTTATTTTATTTGGGAATTCAAAAAATACAGAACAAAGGGAAACTGGAGCTTATGGATGGAATAAATCCTCAAAGGTTTTTCTCATGGCGACATTGAAAAGGATTCAACACAAAAAAAGGAAATGTTCAGAAGTAAAGGAAATTTTGAAAGGAAATGAATACACAATGAAGTTGTGGGTATGTAGAAACCCAAAAAATGTATGGTGGCTAGAAGAAGCAAAAGAGATGTGTGTTTTACATATACCCAGATGGAGTTTTGGCACCTGTGATTTGAGAGTTTTTAGTGAGAGTTTTCTTTGTAAGAAACCCTCATATTCACAGTGCTTCGTACCATCAAACAGGGAAAGCAATTTTGTGTAAAATTTTGAAGATAGGAGAGCCCGCAGCCTATAAGCAAGTTTTAGAGGTATGAAACAAAGTTTTACCTTAGGATCGAGCTCATTTTTTCAAAAAAAGACTCAGATACAAATTCTATGGTGACCCATAAGAGATAATAATAAGAGTAGAGAGAGAAAGCTCAACTATGGCAACTATGGGAATACAACAGGAAAGATTTCAATGCTTTAATTTTTTCTACAAGAGAGATTCAAGAATTAATCCATAATCAATGTGTACAAAGATAGCTCATTTTTGAGCTCATTTTGCTTCTAAGTTACAAGAGATGAAGAGTACAAGAGACAATATCCTCCATCAGTATGAAAAGAGAAACCCAGGATCTTGTTTTTTGCTGAAAAGAATGGAAAGATGCCAATGTTTCTTACAAGAGGAAACCTTACCCACACATTCATTATGATTGGAAATCTTCATGAAATCCATCTAGAAACCCTCATGGCGGTGCGACCCTCAACCATAAAAAATCACAAAAATAAAAGAAAGATACAAAATGGGTGAGAAATCTCATAAAATTGCAGCCTTAGAGGGTCCATATTAGAAATATTCAGGTGAAAAATAGAAGTATTTTGTCAAAATTACTTCTAAGAAAATCTTACTAGTAGGAAAGTTTGAAGGAAGATCATAAAAAATGCCTTTGTGACATTGAAGTCTGCCATGAAACGTTCCCAAAAGAGTCTATTTTTGCAAATCCTTGGCAGACACAACTTCCTCCTGAAGCTTCTTCAATATGAATGAATGATTTTCATTCTTTTTCCTTTCTTTTAGGGTTTGAAACCCTATGATCAAATGCTGATAAAGGTTTGGCAATTTTTTGACCATCTTTTATTCAAAATTCAATTTCAACTAATGCCGAGGTGGTCAAGACTTAAAGTCTTGTGAAATATGCCTTTGCATTATTACTTAGGCATTTTCACGTGTTTGTTAACTTAGTAACCTATGACTAAGTCCATGATTGATGTATGAGAGAAGTCTTATTTTTTGCACTATTTTATATTGTTAAATACTTAAGTGATGTTTTATGAATCACTTTTACTTAAAGTATTTCTTTTAATGCAAACTATAGAACCATATGTCAATATGACTGAGTCATGAAGCTTTTCAACGCATGGAAGATAAGATAGGTTTATCCTTTATGACGTGACCAAGTCATGAAATGAAGAATGAATTGTATTGATGACATGCCACGAATGGAGGGAGGTTATTTGCAGTTAACAAACATGAGGAGAGCATCTAGGGGTTATTTTTTGACCTTTTATGAGAATTGGAGAGAATCTTGGAGCTTTTTGAGTTGTCATTATGTTTGACATGGTCAAACTTGACCATTTCAACATTTTTGAGCTCTTTTGGATGAGATCTAGAGGCTAGATTTGTGGGCTTTTTGTTGCATCCGACCCATGAGCTTTCTAGAACCTATTTTGGTGGAGCTTGCTTACTTAATCACTTTTACTACTCATTTTTGAATAAATTCTTTTTTATGCAACTTTTAGACTTAGTGACTTTGACAGCCCTAAGGGAGATTCTTGCAAACTTTTGTAACTCACATGGAGAAGAAATACAGTTCAGACCTTGAAAACATTGAATGGAGTTAGTTTTTCCTTCCTTATTCTTTTGCTTCATTGTGTGCAATTTTTGATTGACTAGATTACTTGTGAAATATTTCCATTTCCTAATAATTGTGTCTCATTTTCAACACCTTTTAGCAAAGAATGTGTTATTGCAGGTTATAATTAGAGTTAGAAATGTAGGTTACTATAGCTGTGAAATTTATTTCCTCCTAAAGATTCACATGTGTATAAGACCTCCTTATAAAATATTTATGCAAAACACATACAAATAGGTTGTACAAGTTTGTTTTCTTCAAATAATTGTATGTAAGTGTACTGGAATCTGAATTTCTAGTCCAAATACCAGTTAGGTGTATCACCATTAGGAAGTAGTGTTAACCGGTTTTGTTTTATCTTTTTTCAACAATATTTCTCCCTTTTCCCCTAAAAAAATTAGTAGTTAGGTGATAACCAATAGGAAGCCGACCTTCTCTGGAGGTTTGATCTCATTTAGGTACTCACGCCTTGGGATCATTCCCATGTTTCACTAGATTGTTGAATTCTAAATTCAACAGGGTGCAAATTTTAGTGATAACAGTTTCACTTAGGGAATATGATGAAGTCACATCCTCATCCCACAAAGCCAAATAGTCTTTAAGCATCAAAGTAAGTCTCACAACTGCTTGATTTTTTCTTGGAAAGTGCTCTTTGATACTTGCAAGAGAGGCTACATGTCAAGAGTTTGAAATGGTCTATGCTTTGGAAGCACGTTAATGCTATTGAGTTAACATGTTGTGGTATCTTAGGTTGCTTCACCTCGGGAACATATGCAAATAGACATTCATTTCTTGCAACAATATTTGCAGTTGATACTTCCTCTCCATGGTTATTCATGTGCTTAAGTAGATCCATAAGGAATAGTGTTTGGAACAAGAGGTAGAAGCCAAGATTCAAGGTGAAATGGAAATAAAATTGGAGATTCCTAGACACAAACTTAATTCTGACAAGAAGTTATATTGCGATAACTGCAAAACTTCAATTGTTGATTACCACCGAAATTTCCCATTTTGTTCTTATGATCTTTGTCTCACTTGTTGTCCGAATCTTAGGGAAGGTTGTCAATTTGGAGTTAATAAAGTAGATTTAGCTCATCAGTATATAGATACACCTTATTCTCATGGTAGAGATGGAATTCAGAGAAATAAACAAACAAAATTGGCTGGAGGAAGAGTTAGTTTGGAACTTCCCTCCCAGGCCGTTAATGATAGTAGCATGAATTTCATGTATCAATCATTAGATTGGAAATCAAATAGTGATGAGAGTATTCCATGCCCCCCAAAAGAATGTGGTGGCTATGGAAATTCTTTGCTAAAATTAAAATGCATATAAAGTTGGATTAAAGTAAAGGAAATTTTTTTTTGTAATATAAGGAGAAAGCCAAAGAACGTGGAAATACATATTGAGGAGGCTTGCAAACCCTTTGTAAAGTATTGGAGTAGAGATCATGAATTGTTTGTGTTGCAGATTGGGACATTTATCGAGCTAGCTAGTAGGGTTAGTTTGACATTTTAAAGGAAATTTGTACACAAACACAAGAAGCTGTTATGGGAAACATCCTTGTTCAGATGATTGATGTTGACACAAATAAAGCACATGTTCACCTTGCCCTGGAAAGTTTAAGATTGCAGTGAAAACGTATCAAAAGTGTTTGAAGGAATTCCATCTTGGCGTTGACATTCAGATCTTATTATATGTAGCTCGAACACTTTTTGAATATGCAGTGGCAAGATTATAAATGAACATTATTTAAATGGATAAGCTTTGGCGCCCTTGAGTCACATGTTGAAAATGGAGGTAATTAGGTAGCTTAATACTTTGTAAAAATATTGTATCTGTAGATCTAATTAAGTATTCTTTGCTATAAATTCTTTCTTGATGGTTATCTATTTAGATTAATTTTACCATTTGTAGAAGTAGACAAAAGATTGTAGAAGAATAAGACTAGAAGAAAGAAGTTACACAACATATACCGTGGAGAAACCCTTTCAGGAAAAAAATCCACCAAGAATCAATGTATTATTTAATCTCAGAATAAGATTACAATAATTCTAATCCTTGCTTGAGATGCTTTTTTTGCCTTCAACAATTCTTCTTCACAACTTGCAATAAAATATGATAAAACTCTCTTCAATTTGCTGCAATAAATAGGAAATAATGAGCCTTGTAATTACAAAGCACAATTTTTTTTATCTCACAAAACCCACGCCTATTCTTTGCAAGTAGAGTTCTTCCTTGAAGAACAATGTCAAAACAAGTCCTTCATCCATTTGGACGTCCCAAACTAAAGTCATAACTCAACGTTAATTTCAAAGATATCTTCTAATATTATCCTCAAAGTTGGCACCCATGAATGGACCCACTTAACTCAGCCTTATAAAATATCTTATCATGCAAAAGTGTCAACTCCAAGATGCCAACTTGGGCACCCAAGGTGGGTCCAAGTCAATCTCTGTTAACTGAAACATATCTCTCCACCATTCATGCAAATATCATGCATGATTGATCATCCCCACTTAACTGAATGTGTCACCTATTATTTGTCATGCAACTCAAGTCATTAGTCATGCATTCCAAGTCAACTGAAGTCAACTAGCATTCAACTGAAACTAACTACATGTAACTAAAGATAACTGAACCATAACTAAATTGAACTGAATTGAACTCCATGCATGTAAACATCAATCCCTAACTTCTAGGATCTTTACATGCATTACTGAAGTGTTATCTTTTACTCCAAATAGTTAACTTAACTTAAGGTGAGTTCCACCTTCCATGCGGGTGCCCCATGTGCTCCTATTTTGTAGGATCTCTTCATGGGAATCCCCACATGTTCCTATCATTTAGAATTAATTACAAATGTCAATTTACATGTTCATTTAATTTGAATTTAATCTCTTTCTAATCCTAGTGTTTGGGGAACACTTTCCAAGGACTCAAGAGATACATGAAATATGTTTAGGATTGCAATTAAATGACATCCTATTCCCAACACATGTTGCACATTGATGGTGGGTTGCAATGCAGGGGTTTTCAATTTCAACTCTTCATGAATGCACTCTTTGTTTGGTCAAATATCAATTGTGGCAGGCTCACACATATATTGCTTTGACACGAAGAAGATAGAACTACATGTTGACTACTGTAAGCTTGTTGGTGCTACCATGATCAAGAAAACCAAGCAGTGTGAGGTAGTGGTGAGGCCGTGTAACTTTGAAGTTGATGCAATTTAAGTCTTGCCACAATAGTAGTTTACTTTCTAGGAGATCCCATTTTTTGCTGAAATCACATATTTTTAGAAAATATAATGATTTAAGCTTCTTGAAAAGGGATTCCATTAAATGATTCAATTGAAGAAGCGTTTGATCAAACCACCTTAGACCAAGCTATGGATAGAACCCTACTAGTTTTAAACCATACCTATATGAGAGTCTCAACTTTACACCTATCGAATGTTGATAAAAACCACTTTTGATTTCACGTTTGGGGATCAAATGAATTCATTTAAAATTTATTTTTTGTAAGCATGTAGTCCTTATTATAAGCTTTTGAAAAGGTATAATTTTAAATAAATTTAATCTTATTATTATATTTATTTTATATTTCTTGTGAATGTAGGTTTTTCACCAAAAATCAAGCTCTTTGTTTTGTAGGTGTGGAAAAATAGAAGATTATCAAGTTTTTTTTAATTTAAAATATGATTACTAGATATTGAAGTTCTTGATCCAACAAAAAAAAAATTGAATTTCGATACATACAAAAAATGTTGTGTTATACGGTTTGCCTATGTCTGAATTGTAATTGGTTTGACTTTGAAACTTGATTAAGGAAAAAATATTCAATAAAACACTATGAAATAAATTGGAAGCACTAGATATTGTAGTTACAAATCTAAATTCAAAAAAATTAGAATTTTATCCTTCATGGAAAAAAAGTTATGTGTTATATAGTGGCATCACTCCTTGAAATGGTGTTTTGAAAAAACTAGTTTTCGAAGGGAGATGGAAAAAGAAGTGCAATCTGATTCCAAATTTTTTGAAAAAAATATATTTAGAATCTACAAAAAAAATGTCACAAATCACTAATTTACATCATTTTCAAATTCCTCACGGTTTAGCCACTATAGGTGTCCGAAAGTGAAGATTTAGTTAGAAAAAATTAGTTCAGTGTCCAGTTTGGCCAAAAATTGTAAACCAGTATTGTGGGATCACCCTTGATCTCCACCATTGCCAACCAGCCACATGAGAATGGACGGTGATGTCACAAAAAGGTAGCTTCCTGATTAGCGGGCTCAAGCCACATGGAACATGGGCTTGTGAAAATTGAAGGGGGCAAGGTTTAAGACTTTATTTCCATATCTCGATGAAATAATTAAAAAAACCTTCACCAATAAAAAATAAAAAAAACTTCTCGGGCAACAAAGTGATGAGTGAAAGGTAAAAGGGGCATGGGTGAAAAATTTGTGCATCTAGGTAGAAATTAAAAAATTAAAGGGCTCCATTATTAAAGCAAGAAAACTCTCTATTGGGAAGTAAAAATGTAAAATGCATTGTAAAGTGCTGAGCAAGTAAATGGAAAATGCATGAGTAAAGGGCCTTCACGATAAAATTGTTTTCAGCTGCAGAGGAACAAGGGGAGAGGTAAAAAGCTTTCATGGAGGAAGAAAATTTTTTGTAGCTACATATCAAAGGGAGAAATACTGCCAGATGTCAACTGTAGATTGATTTTAGGGCTGCTTCTTCTGTATCTCTCCATTCTTTCTCATTTTTAGGGGTTCCAATTTCTGAAGTTCTACAAGGTAAATAGAAGCTTTGTATAAATTGTAAAGGGTTTAGTTAGGGTGAAATATAATTATTAGCCATTAGTGTGAGGTGTTTCTATGTTTTGGATTGTGCTACATGAATATTTTATTTTGTGACTATCTCCATAGCTGAGATGTAATACTCTTTAAATTCAATAATCAAGGGTTATTTGAGTTTTTCATGCACATTTGCTGCATTTGAAGTGCATTTGTTATTTCCTTCTATTTAAGGAGCAGTGTAATTTCTTTAGTGAATGTAATGGGAGTATTGTGTCTCTAGGTGGATTTCTAAGAATGGTCATTTGATAAGCTTTAGTGGTCTTGTTATCATAAGGTGGTAACATTTTTAAAATCTTCAAAACA
>VDFB02337541.1:0-36305 GCA_007258455.2 Sequoia sempervirens
AGTAAATTAGGTAATTTACTATTTATTTTTACCCTAAGTGTTTGAGAGGAAATAGAGAGAGGAGAGAAAAATATTGTGTGGAGGAGATATTCCACATCAGTTGGATGGAGTGTGAGTGTGGTATCAGAGCGAAGATGAGCCTAACCAAATATGCCCAAAACTTTGAATTTTTTCATTGAATTTTGCATTTAATTTTGGGTCAAAGTCCATGATGGAATAGATTCACTTGTCCATGATAGAGGATCTTCCCATCAAGAGATTAGGTGGATGTGTAATAGGCGTATCCATCGATGGGCATATGCATATGTCAATGGATGTATCTACGATGAGCGGATATGCTCTGGTGGGGAATCTACTAGAAAAGTGGATGCACATCAAGAGGGGCGAATGCACGATGGGATAGATGGATTTTCCCCTAGGGATGTATCCATCGAAGAATAGGTGAATACACATTATGAAAAAGGGTGTATGCACTAGGGAAAAGGTGGACAAGTGAATGTGCATCCCTATAGGGATGGATGTGTGGAACCATGGAAAATAGGTGAATGTGCATCACCCATAGGGGTGGATGTGCAAGGCCATGGGAAATTAGAAAATATGCAAAATATAGGGGTGAATGCATAGGCAAAGGGGTGGATATGCCAAAAGGTGAATATGCCCTCTGGATGGGAAGATACAAAAAAAAAGTGAAATCCATGGGAAAGATGAAAAAGAAAAGATAGAGAGAAAGAGATGATAAAGATATGACATGTGGATGTGATGGATGAAGATCATAGATAGTGTGAGAATGTGAGAGAGGAGATCGACAGTTTTGTGATTAGCATAGGGGTTTGATATGCATGAGTGAAGCGTATTGTACTTGATTGGGTTGTCATACATGTTGTTGCCACCCTTGAGGGAACATAGGCCCATAGTAACTAATCTAATTGAGAGATGGAGTTTGGAGACCTACACCTTCCTCCTCCCCACGGGGGAGATGACTATGCCACTAGAGGACATGTGGAGGATTATGTAGCTACCAATTTTTTAGGCAAGATAACGGAGGGCACAATGATAGGGTTGATACCACCACTACTACAAGCGATGTTTGGGAGGTTACACCTCCCATTCAAAGGGATGATGTTAGATATAGAAATTTTTTTGGGTATGATGCATCCAATACCATTGTATCTATGTGTTGTGGTGAGTGGAATCCTACAACCAAACAGGATCATGAGATATTTCAATCTGACATTGGCAGATGTGGTACTGAGAATGGTGGGTCAAGAGACTAGATATGCTTGGGGTGCATGCCTATTGGCATAGTTGTACAAAGACATGCACCTTATTTGTTATATAGAGGTTGTTAGCATGAATCATGTGACACTCCTATGGGTATTGGCTTGGGATCACATTCGAGTGATATGATCGATGTAAGAGGGTGGATGGGAGTGACATCCAGATGAGTCGATTATATTCATGTGGATAGGTACACTCCACTATGAGGAGATTAGGAGTCTGGCTACATGGAGGCGATGACTGGATGATTTGCAGGAAGATCAAATGGTGTGGAGGTTGTATAGGGGTTACAACTTCCAAGCATGGGATGGGTGAGATAGGATGTATATGAGCTCCATGTTTACCAGGTGCTACCTCATTGGGAGGTAGAGATACATTGTTGAGATGTATCGACTTGACAGGGTGACAAAAAATTTCAACATCTGATAGGACGTCCTGAAGTTGGAAGAGAGATATGTTTGGGTGACTCAGGAGATGAGTGTGGGGGGGCTACAGGTGACACCTGAGGTAGTGAAGGAATCATGGGACCAACTAGAAGAGTCTAGATGGGATTATAGAGGGGGATTGGATGATCTCAAAGTGATAGACTAGTATGGGGAGTGGTGTAGGGAGAGGAGGCCAAAGAGAGTGATGTCAATAGAAACATGAGGATAAGCACCTCAAGAGGGTGAGGGAGAGGCCTAGGGATGCAAGGGGAGGAATAGGGGAGCCTGGTAGGAGGAGGATCATGCAAGAGAGGAGGAAGAGGAGGTATGGTATGTGGTCAAGGAGGTAGATGAGTTGGAGCATGTAGAGGGTGAGAGAGATGAGATGGAGGGGGATGAGGAGGGTTCATAATAGGAGATAGTGTCATATGTTCTATAACTAGGTGATGACTATACATAGAGATTGGTGGGGCATAGACTTGGATATCTCAGCTCCAGAGGCTATTATAGTAGGTGGAGGATGACCTCCAGACTAGGACAACAAAGAGAGATAGTTTGTAGGGGTAGGTAGGGGGGCTATAGGGAGAGATGGGCACTATCACCATTGAGCATGATATTTTATAGGTGGAGACATAGAGATTATAGGGCATGGTAGATGCTCTGATAGCTGAGTGAGAAAACCTCCAGACCTAGCTAGATAGAGTATAGGGGGTGTTAGACACCATGACGATAGAGATGGATAGCTTACAACTAGCCTGAGAGGCATGGGATAGGGACAGGGCATAGATATAGGTTGATAGAGATAGGTATCATAGAGAGTGGGATCAGGCTAGGGACTCAAGAGGTGACAAAGATACCATAATTTAGGAAATAAAGGAGGAAAAGTACTATAGGACTTTTTACTTCAGGGAAATTTTTAGTAGAGATAAGGCAACACTCATTCTCAGAGGTGGAGAGTGTGAGGAGGGAGAGATCGAGGCAATTAGGTAGCTCACATAGGAGTGGATCCATGATGCCACCGCTAGACAGTGGAGGAGGAGGAGAGGGATCAACGGGATCAAGGCCACCATCACCTCAACATTCAAATGTAGGAAACAATGGCTAAGTGGGAGAGGGATAGAAAAGATGCACAAGATGTGGTGCAGCAAATAGATATAGACCATGTACATATTTTTGATGATCCAAGCATTGACTTTACTTATATCGATTCATGACATATGATGTGTCACATATATATACAGACTATTATATTTTGATATACCTTTATATGAACTCATATATTATTTCATGGATATTATGGACATGTTTGATGGATATTATTGAAACATAGAAAAAGATAGGTATGGTATATATGTATATGTGATGGTTTAAATGCACTCACACCATCTATATTTTCATTAGAGAAAGATAGCTCCCAAGGATAGGATCGACTTCTAACCTTGAGGTGAGTCAACCCTATTGGGAAGGATTTGCTATTTTCTTACAACAAAAATGATTGATTGGAACTTTGGGGAGATAAAAATAAAATTCCTAAAGAGCTCAATTATGCAATATAAAACTTGAAATACAAATTTAAAGAATAATACAAATAGAAACAACAATCTTCCAACATATCGAAGAAGGATAAAACACTGTGCACCTATCACCAAAGTGGTTGTTGAGTGTCTACTGGGACAGATTCACCCTAGGGTGAATGGGTCTCTGAGCAAGGTTCCAAAATCTAATTTCATAGTCCTCTAATCTTAGATCTTCATAATTCCTTTGGATTCCACTATTGGAATGTCCGATAAATTTTGTAGGTGAGCTTTTATGAAACTGACAACTTTGATGAAAATTTGACAACACAAAATTTCTCCTTTGATCCAATCTTTGAAATCCCCTTGTTTTTTAGTGAACTAGGGGTTTGCCTTTGAATTGTCCCCTGATTTAATGGTCATGTGATGATAAAATAATGATAAATGAAGGGAATTTGATGAATGAACAATGCTATGTCATAACTCACCAAACCCTCAATGGTTTCCCTTAGAGGACTGAAGTCTAACATATCTCTCTAAGGCTTGGATCTTGCATGAATTGGCTTCATTGGATGCTTCATTTTGACACTTGATTTGATGCTTGAATGCACTTAGAGCCTATATTACGTATTAGCTCAAAAACATGACATGAATATGCATAAACTTTGACATGATATGATCTTGATTGTTGTTGTAGATGACTGATAAATCTACTCTTCAATGATCTTGACAATAATCTTTGCTCTTATGAAAGTTTCCTCTTAATTCTTAATGTTTAATTGATAAAATAACTATGTATTTATATGTGTTTATCTAATTTCCCAAAAAATAGATTCTACAAGCCAACATTTGAAACTTGAATTTGAATCATTAAAATGCTGCCAAATACATATTTTAAATTGGTTCATGGCACTTAAGGAGGACCCATTCTCCCTTTGGTGGTCGGTCTCCTAGGACCTAAAAAAGCTTAGGACCACCTTGATTTCAAGATGTATATGTCTCGGTTTGGAAAACATGAATAATAAGGCTTAGGAATGCATAATTTGGTCAATTAGAAGCTTAATTAATTCCAATTAATTAAGGGACCCAACATAGTGTGAAAATGTAAAGGAGTACATTTTTCTATACTACAATTATTATGGATTCCATTATTATATATGATATGGGCGATGATTATGGATGTTTATGATATGTATTTGTATTTTTATTGATTTATGCATGATGTATGGATGATGATGGTTGTGATAAATGATATGATCATGTTTTATGTTGATACATATGTGATGGATGATGATGATTATGATATGTGATACTAACTATTTGTGATGTAGGATGTGATGAGAGTGATATGTATATGATGCAAATGTGTTGATGATTAACGTGTGTGATGTATATGCTTATATGTGATGGTTTTCAATTATGTTATGAATGTTTATTGATATTTATTATGACATTTTATAGATGCATAATGAAATCAAAATGGATGTATGTTTAATGCAAGGAGATGAACCTAATGCAATCTAATGGATAATGAACTTAATGCATGATGTTTAAAATCAAATACTTTAAACAATTTAATGAATAGAAAATGATAATGAAATTAAATAAAGATGCTTAGAATAACAAATCTATATTATTCCAAACAACTTAAATGATAATGAAATGACAATGTAAAGTGAAAAGATGCTTAGAATAACAAATTTGAATTATTCTAAACAACTTAAATGATTATGAAATGAAAATGCAAAGTCGAAAAGATGCTTAGAATAAAAAATCTATATTATTCTAAACAAATTAAATGATGATGCAATGATAATGAAATATGAATGATGAATGAATGATAGGTGTAATCGTAGTGAAATTATCAAAACTGAATCAACCTGATAGGGAAATGGAGGGAAGGATTTCACTTGCACAACCAAAATCGAATGATTAGGAAATAAAATAGTAGAAATGGGGATGGAAATGATAGGGAAAATGATGGATGATAGATGAGGTAAATGATAGGATAATGAAAAAATCAATAAATTTAATTATTATTAATTATGCTACCATGTAATGAGCACTTTATTTAATATAGCATGTGATACAATGCACCAAGGTATGAGGAACCAAGGTGATGTCATATCATGTGCATAGGACTAACACAACAAACAAAAGGTTATTCCAACATCTCACAAAGTCATGAAGGGATTTGGTAAGGCCGATGTTGGAAAACCACAAACACAATAGATGCCCAGCATAACACAAGACCACAAAGGATCTTGTTGGGTACTACACGAGACAACAAGGAAAACATGATCACACAAGACCAATATATTCCCCTATTTCTACCAATCAAAGTGCACCATGATATGATGGATCATGGCAACCTTGAGTAGGTATAGTAGGAAGCTCAAAAGATAAACAAAACATAAAAGCACCAAGAAATCACAATAAATCTCAAATATTCTTTTCCATGAGGATGATAGGTGGATGGATTTATGTGGTATGATGTGAGAAAAAAATTATTATGTGAAGACCAAATATTTATGGGTTAGATTACAAGATCAACATGACATAGGATTGTTAAGATAGATTGAAACGTCAGGGGGCTAGTGAATTCTATTGTAAAAACTAGCCAGGTAGGGACTCTATGTGACACAATAGATGTGAATACAGGCCCTAAAGGATAAACCTAGGCCTCAAAGGCTCATGGATGATGGCCTTTCCTACGTGAAAGCATAGAGGCAATGTGGTTCTACTAACACTGACAATAGACAATGGATGATGTAATGAAGGACCTAGTGATGAGTATATACAATGATGGAACCTAGACGAGGATGAAAGACCAACCGTATGTACACTATATACAAGCGATGATGACCAAAAAAATTGCAATTTATATAAGGATAGTGGATTGTAAGGACCAATTAGGATTTCTGAGATACATTCCAAAATAAATTAATAAAAGCTTTCGGGGAATGGGATAGTAAACCTAATCAGCCACAATGCTCAATCATGATATACCATCACATTAGAGTAATAGGATGGAGATGGATGATGGATGCAATAGGGATAGTGAGAATAGGATTTATGTGATGAATGGGAGGATGCATAAACATGCAAGTAAATGGGATGCAAGGTAGATAATGATTAAGCCCTCTATGAATGGTGCATGTTTCCAGGTTTACACCAAACATACCTATCCAAGGTACTACCAAGTGTGGTCTTCACCATAGGAAAACTTATTTCTCTTTACTATTGACAAAAAAAAAATCATTTATGACATCTTTTTGTACTTTTTGGGAATTTTTACTTTTTTTGTATTTTTCTAGGTGGGATAACTCAACCGACTCATGTATAAAACCACTTAAGATGAGCAATGTTGAATGGATCATCCAAGGGTTCTCCCTCGGCTATAGCAAGCTGATAATCCCTTGAACCATATTTTTTTGGTTATGACATATGGACTCTACCAATTGGCCTCAAAATTTCCTTTCTTTTCTTGATCTTGCTAGGCACATTTATTCTCCTTAAGCACAAGATCGCCAATTTAGAATTAGCGAGGATGGAATTTCTTATTATAGCTTCTCTTGAGTCAATGTTAATAGGCCTGATGATGATTGTAAGCACTTAGACACAACTCATCAAAAAGCTTCAATTGACTTAGAAAGGAAACACGATACTCCTAATCATTGACTAGACTTTTTGAGGAAATATGAAATAATGGGAGTTCAACTTGAATCAGCAATATGGGGAGTATGGGGTAGTTCTAGTTGGGGTGTGAATAGAGGTGTGATAGGCCCAAATGGTTGGATTTTGGTGTAGGTTCCAATCATGACTAGTTGCATTGACAACTTTCTTCAAGATTTTAATCAATATTTTATTGGTTGCTTCAGCCTGACCATTACCTTGGGGGTAATAAGGCATGGACCAACAATGTTGGATATGAAATGTTTTGTATAATTGTCTCACATGATGATTCTTGAATGGATTTCCATTATCAATTATAATGGTGGAGGGGATACCATATCTGCAGAGAATATGATATAGAATGAATTTGGATATTTGAGTGTCAGTAATAAGGGAGAGTGGAATTCCTTCAACCTACTTGGTAAATTATTTGGTAGTGGTAATGTTGAATGTATGACCATCAAAAGATTGAGGGTAAATCTTGACAATTAAGTCTAAACCCCACTATGAAAAGGGACATGGTGAGGTGATCAGTTGTAGGTATTGTGTAGGAGCATGTATCAAATATACATATTATTGGAACGATACACATTTCTTAACAAACTCACAAGAATCATGTTCAATTGTCAGCCAATAGTAACTAGTTCTAAGAAGCTTCTTTGCTAAGGCCATCCCATTAGTATGTTCCAACAAATGTCATTGTGTACCTCATTTAATGCTACTTTAAATTTTATATCATTTAAACATCGAAGAAGAGTACCATCATACCCCTACAATAAAGTGTGTCTCCAAGGATGGTATATTGAGATGCATGTTGGAGAATTTTTTTTCATTGGTTGTAGGTTAGGTCAGGTGGAAGGAAGTTATCGTGAAGATAGGTGTATATTTCAGTGTACTGATGAGATTGGGGACCGAAAAATTTGCACACCATCTCAATTTTAGGAAGATCATATGTTGGGATTAGCAGCTATTCAACTAGAAATTCACACCCAACACAATAACAAGGAATATCTGAGAGAGACCCTATAGTATCCATAGCATCTGCAACTTTATTTTGTAGTGTAGGAACCTGCTCAAATTGAATATAGCCAAAGTATTTCTTGAAATCATCCACCATACATTTATATGGGAGAATCTTGTCATCTTTAGTATAAAACTCATCATTGACCTATTTGATTATAAGTTGTGAACTCCATAGACATGTAGATGATTGATATTCCATTGGATAGTGATTCTCAAATCAGTGATTAAAGCTTCATATTTAGCAATGTTATTTTTGCATGGGAATTTTAACTTGAATGACATGGGGATGAAGTCACCTTGAGGGGTGACAAAAAGGATTCATACACCTACTTCATGTTGTGTATATGGTCCATCAATATAAAGCTTCCATGGGTCTTCCTCAGAATTAGTGAACATAGTCTCATTAGGAAACTCAACTATCAAAGGATAAGCATCAACCAAAGAGGCATCATCCAACTAATCTACAATAACTTATCCCTTAATCTCTTTTTGATCCACATATTATATATCAAACTTGCTCAAGAGCATGACCCACTTAGCCATTTGACTAGTCAAAGATGATCTAGATAACAAATATTTAAGTGGATCAACCTTAGATACAAGCTTAATTGGATGATTGAGCATATAATGTCAGAGCTTCTGTAAACTAAAAATAATTGTAAGGCATGATTTTTCCATTGAGGTGTAGTTGAGTTCATACCCAGCTAGTGTGTGACTAATATAATAAATGTCTCTTTCCTTCCCTTTATCATCATTTTGAGCTAAGAGTACCCTCAGTGCAACTAATGCAGCAGAAGTATAAAACAACAAAGGTTTTTCTACTATGGGAGCCATGAGGATGGGAGGATTGGAAAGATACTCCTTAATTTTTTCAAAGCCTTGCTGAAATAATGAATCCCATTTAAATGTTGTATCCTTTTGAAGGAGATGTATGAAAGGCTAACACTTATATGTAAGCTCAGCTATGAAGCATCAGATTGATTGCAACTTTCCCTGTAGACTTCTTAATTGCTTTAAGTTCTTGGGTCGAGGTATTTCCACAATATCCTTAACCTTTACGAGATCAACTTCAATGCCTCATCTAGATACATTGAAACCCAAAAAATTTCCTAAATTCACACCGAAGATGTATTTCTTGGGATTTAAGTGCAACTAATAATGCTCTAAGTAGTCAAAAAATTTGCTTCATGATCTTGGATGATTTTCTCTAGTCTTATATTTTCCCAATAGGTCATCAGCATAATCTTCTATTATGATGTGAATAAGATCATGAAAAATTATTTTCATGGTGCATTGATAAGGCTCCTATATTTTTCAAAACAAAAGGCATGACTTGATAGCAAAAGGTCCCCCAAGGAGTAGTGAATTTTTTTTATGCTAATCATTGGTTGCAATTCTAATCTGATTATAGCCAAAAAAATCCATCCATGAGAGAAAGCATAGCATGACTCACTGTGAGATCAACAAGTATGTCAATATTGGGAAGCGAGAAATCATCTTTAGGACAAGCTTTGTTAAGGTCCTTGAAATTAGTACAAATATGAATGCCCCTAGTGGGCTTAGCAACAGGAACAATGTTGGAGATCCAATCTAAGTAATCAATGGGTTTGATAAAACCAGTTGCTAGTAATATCTCCAACTCCACTTTGACTAGTAGGGCAAACCTGTGGATACATTTTGTGAAGCTTTTCTTAACATGATTTTACATAAGGATGCACATCTAGATGGTGAACCACAAGTGTAGGATCCAATCCTAGGCATTTCGATAGGACCAACAAAATTGATAAAGCTCTCCTTGAGTATCTTGGAAAACACTCGATATTCATCCTCGATAGAGACTTAGCTACATAACCGATCTTTGGCTTGGCTTCTGCACTAAATTGATTTATCTAGTCTCCCCAATTAGGATAGAAGATCTTTTTGATAGTTGAGTACCCATAAGGGAAGATGAACATCCCCATCCCTCTAATTCCTCATAATGATTTTCACCAAAGGATACACCCTTTATTTTTACTTTTGACAAGTCTAAAAGTTCCTAAGTGCCTCATAAAGGTTTTCACTAAAAGACCCTTATTTATTTCATTGTTTTCAATTTTTATGGTTAGGGTGTTCATCTCCTCCAAAGTAAGTACTTTGATCAAGTTTGAAGATGAAGCTTGATGGATAGTCCTCTTCTAATCCCATAAAATGTATATATGCCTCTTTAGAAGGGAAAACATTTATAGGTGTGGTGCCTCGTTGGTCCCAATATATCAACCTGGGATGGTAGAGGGAAAGGCTTATGGTGAAAATGGATGTGGATTCAAATAGGAAGGATACATCTAAGTCATCATAGGAAATTATGGTAGTTTCTTCTTCACGGATGTCTTCAATAATATCAATCTTCACATTAACATTATTTGAAGTACTAGGTAACAATGTGGGTTGTTTTTATTTCTTGTCATAACCAAGCCCTTGATGTTTTGTTTGAGTAGGGGGCTCAATAGGCTTGTGGAATCATTTTTCATTTACACCTAATCCTCCTCCTTAGTAATTGACCTTTTGTGCTAGTTTATAAGTTGTTGGATAAACTTCCTAAAAGTATTCCAAAAGAGGAGGATAAGGATCAGGTTCCACATGGTACACCCATTGATTAACATCAACATCAAGTTATTCTTGTGCTAAAGTTCTTATAGATTGAAAATTAGTGGAACCCACATTCCTAGAGCTCATATTATTGATCATTGTTTCTTATGGTTGATGAGGTCTTGAAAGTCATCCATAGGTCCATGGAGATAGGGGCATGGTTCCCATATTAAGTTTGGTACTCATTTTGTATTCTCCACAACCCTTGTCTATGATCTTGACCTTGTCAAAGGTGGATTCAAGTGTGGATGATGGAGTGGAAGATGTGAGGAGGGCATTGAGATCAACATATAAAGAGGATGGATTTTCATTTGAGGGTGCAACTTCAACTCCTAGACAATCTTGGAAATATGAAAATAAAACCTCAAGAGCATGAAAATACTCAAAAGGATGGGGATCAAGATGGATGGCGGCTTTGATTCCATTGTGTGGGAGTTTAAGGCATTGATGGTAAGTGGAGGGAATATATTGCATGGTGTGAATCCATGGTCAACCAAGGAGAAGGTTATATGGTAGATCAAAGTCAAGAAAATGACAAGTGGTATATTGTATAATAGGACCCTCATAAATGGGAAGGTAAATGGTTCCTTCTGAATCTCTTTTAGCATTGCCATGAGCCTTAATGGTGATCACCTTATTGTCTAGATCATCTTGACTATACCCAACTTGCTTAATAAACTTCAATGTGCATAAATTGAGGGTTGAGCCATTATCTATCAAGACCTATTTAATCTTGTGTTTAGAAATGAAGACTTTGATGTGGAGGGAATGATTGTGTGTGGGGTCAATAGGTGGCATGTCATTCTGGCTAAAACCCAACTGGTATGTGGATGATAGATGACCCAAAAGTTCTTGGAACTAGGTGGGATCAATGTCATTAGGTACATGAACATTCTTCAAAGCTTTAGTAATGATTTCATGATGGGAGGGAGAGGAATTTAATGAATCTTGGATGGATATTGGTGTAGGAGTCTTCCTAAGGTGATCACGAATGTTATACTATTGGCTCAAAAGAGGCTACTGGGATGAAGTGGATGGTATAGGAATAGATATGCAGGTGTGATGAGTGGTAACTGCATAATTAGGTTCCTTCCCCTTCACACATATCATGGATACTCTAGGATCAACTTGTGTGATGCAACTGATTACATTATTATAGTTAAAAGGAACTTTGGAATAGTCCACATTATTGATTCAGATGTTTTGACTATTATTGTTATTTGACCCAATATTAGTATTTGATGAGCCAAATCCTTGATTATGCTATGGGAAACCATTTTGGAATATCCATAATTGATCATTAGAAGACGTGGATTGATTACCCTCGATAACTATATCACCTTGATCTATAAGATCTTAGATATAATTATTAATCTTCATTCATTTATTAGTGGAATGTCCCTTAATCCTATGATAATTACAATAATCATTATCTTTATACCAATTGGGATTTGGTTTAGACTCATCAAAAGGTTGGGTAACTAGATAGGTAACAACATTTTCTTAGACCAACCTTCGAAAAACCACGTCAAGAGGTTCTCCTAGGGGACTGAAGTTTTGTTTAACATTCCCTTGATTGGATTGATTGGACTGATTAGGAGGATGTGGTGCCCCTTGAGGCATGAATATGACATTAGCTATTGGTTGGGTTGTTATGTTTTGACGTCCTTGGGAGGTATTTTCCACTTGAATGTGTTTAGTGTTGGTGACACCATCATTAACAACATTCTTATTCTTGTTCCATTAACAAGATTTGTCATTATATTTTTTGTCTTATCTTCCTTGTAAATCTTGACTATTCCCTTTGCTATAAGTGCCTTCTCAATGGTGACACCCTTATCAATGACCTCAGAAAATATGGATGCAAAATGAAAAAATAATCGATATGGCATCTCATGATGAAGGTTCTCAACAAATATATTCACTAGTTGTGCTTTAGGGAGATGACATGCAAGATGGCTTGCTTGAGCACATTGCCTTTGTAGGTAACTAGCAAATGTTTCTCTAGTACATTGTTTGTTTTGCATAAAATCCATCACATCCAGTTCCTTCTCGATATTGTAAGAGAAGTAAGCCATACTTTTTTTAGACAAATCAGTGAATGTTAAAATTGACCCACGAGGAAGGTGAAGAAACCATTCTAATGTTTTTTCCACCTAGACTACGAGGAAAAAAATGTAAGAGATAGTTGTCATTATAGAGGACCTCCTGGAAATGCATATAGAATTTTTGTAGCTGATCTTGGGGGTCACCCTTTCCCTTGTACCTTTTGAACTTAAAATTTTTAAAGTGCTTGGTGAAAGGAGTCATGGCAATGGATGGATCAAATGGATAAGGAATTTTTTTTTCAAATTTATAGGACTTCGTAGAGGAGGTTACTTCTTGTAATTCCTTGATAGTTGCCTTCATTTCTTCCTGCTCTTTGTTCACAAGTGTAGATGTGGGAGGAACTTCCATATTGGATTGAGGTGGGGGAACGTATTGATTATATGAAGGTGGTGGTGGAGGAGATTGATCAAGTGGTGGATTAGTATATGTTGATGGTGTTTGGATGTAAGGAGGTTCCTGTGATGATGGAGATGGATTAGTGAATTTCTGATATTGATTAGAATATGTTTGTTTTTTTGATGAAGGAGGTTGATAATATGATGGTGTAGAGGAGGGGAGTTGACTACTCAGGACCCCAGGTCACAAGAGGGTCTACAACAATCAGCTGCCCTGATATACCTTATGTTAAGGGATTGTTAAGGATAGGTTTGATGTTTAAAAGGGTGAAAAGGAAGGAAAGTTGATTTGCCTCTTTCCTTCTATCAACCTGAGAGTTTTAAAAAGTTAGGTGAGCAGGTTTCTAGAGTCTAGACTACAACTTAGGAAGCTCACTACCAAAGGACTTGAGCATGGGACATGGATGAGAGCATGACGTGTTGGCATCTCAATTGGGCACTAGCATCCATATGGATAGAGAGTGTAAGATACAATCAAAACTCAAAGAGAACCTACTAACGACCTAAAAATTATAGTTTGATGCAATAACAAAAATGGAAAATGCCTGAGTAGCAAGAATATTGAGAAAGTATTAAGATTAAGTCTAACTACAAAATGATGAAGAAGGTAAGGAAAGTGCACCTTTCTACCCACGAATTGATATATTTAAAGCCTTCACTCCACAAGCAATCTACACACACAAGATGAAAAAATGTTGGATCTTCATATAGAGGACTATCATAGCTAGTCCCCCGCTTTGGTGTTTCCACCTCCACAGATAGCTAGTATAGCAACAATAGAGTAATATGATAAAGAGAGATATTGAAAATTGAAGTACTATGCACTAGATGCTAAACAAAAATATGCTACAAAAACAAAATAATGATGTGAAGTGAATGAAAGCTAGAATAATTTTACCTTCAACCACATGCACTCAAGGAAAATGGGAGAAGGAGTGATCTCTCAAGCTTGTAAATGCCAACGTTGTCGCAACAACGAAGAAATTAAAAATAGTAGAGTATCAACTTGCAACTTTAATGGCGGTGAGAATAATGTGAATGAAGTGTGTAGAAGTGAGAATGATCAAGTAGAATGCCAAGAAGATAAGTTAAATCAATGAGATATCAATTTGAAGATGAAATTAGAGGCAAAGGAGCCATTTGAGGTTGATCAAGGGCAAAAAAACATTACACTTCATCACCAATGCATAGTTGTAATGTTATGTGGATTATAGGAATCCTATTAGGACAACAATGCACCATGTATACATTTGCATGCCACACTAGCATCCCTAACAGAATATCATCCATCGACACAAAAAACAACTGCCAAATAGATGGGAAGGGAATGATGGACATGTAATAGTATCATCAGATTTAATTTGTCTAAGGTAGGAGGTGCATAAATGCAGAATTTGCAAGGGGTACAAATTCAAGCCATTATAGAGGGATTGGATTGATATTGCAAGGGTGTTTGTAGTGCATTTCCATATGATGAAGGAGTTTGAGATGGAGGTGGTTGATAGTACAAGGGATTAGATTGATAATTATAGGTTTATTGTTGTTGGATGTATGTGGTGGTGGTTGTGGATGATATTTTTGTTGTGATGGATTGGATTTGAATTGTTGTTGATTGGTTTACGATTGATGTTGTAACTATTATTGTTGATAGCATTATTTTCATGGAGTAACAAGGGGTGGAGGTGACCAATGATAAGCGTCCTACATAGAAAGCTCTTGAAAAGATGATGATTGGGGATGTTGATGATCATAGGGTGAGAAATAATGAGGTGGAGGATTATAATATGAGTAAAGTGGTTGTTGTTGATATTAAGATGATAGATTACCTTGTGGTTGTGATGAGGATTGCTAGTGTGGTTTGGATGAGATTTGTTGATATGGTAGTTGTTGTTGTTGATAAGATGATAATAGTTGATTAGGTGGTGGTGGAATGGAATGACTAGGATTGAATTGAGGTATTTGATTCGTGAGAGGTGGAACCTAAGATGAACATGGAATGAATGTGCTGGAAGTGTTATAAACTCATTATGTTGGTATGAGAGGAACATGAGGAGGCATGGATGTTAAATCATTAGAAGCATTTCCCCATTATTTCTTGAGTGTGATGGATGAGTGGATTCTTGAGATGATTTTTGTTGGAATTTATATGAGATGGATATAGTAGATCATGCAGATGTAGGTCCCTGAGCATTACAAGATTCTAATCTAGCTTCCATAACTAAGATCCAAAGTGGAGAAGATGGAACCTAAATGCACACATCATTCCCAAATCTAGGTTGGTACCAGGAGTTCTTAGGAGGAGCTTGGGGAGCTTGAGAGATTGGGGGAGGCTGAAGGACCTAAGAGGTTTGAGGATCTTGAGGTGTAGAAGATCCAACCATAACCAAGTATTGTATCATATCAAACTCAGGTTGAGGTTTGGTGCCATGCATGAGTAATGAAGCATGAATTAGGTCTAATCATTCATTACTGATATGATCAATCATTTACGCATTAACCAGAGTGCTAAGATACTCTTTGAAAAAGAACTCAGGTTGTGAAACCATTTCTTCCTCAAGAGAAACTCACCATGAAGATTATTTGAATTAGTAGCTTGACTTGACATATTGGATTGTTGGGATCCTCCGCTAGTTTGTGGATTAGGAGGATAAGGTGACTAATGAGCCTTTTTTTTTGTTGTTCCATGAGTTTATTAGCCTGTGATCAAGTGATAATGGGAATGAAAGGGATGATCAGATGATGATGATGGTGTAGGACCCAAGTAAAATACTAATTGGATGATGATTGGATGATCGATTGAGTGATGAAATGGATAGTTGATTGATCGATAGGATGATCAAATAGATGATTGATTGGATTAATGATCAAATGACCAATTTGATGAATTGATGATAGGATAATTGATTAGCTCATTTATCAATGTAGTGCTCTAATTATATTTGAGAACTTGATTGGATAATGATTGGATCAATTGTTACTTGAGGTGTCCTTACATTCTCAAGCAAACTGGATGGTGATGATGATTATGGGAAGTACTTGAGATAGTTAATGTTCCCAAGCATGAAGGATGGTTATGACACAAACTAACCTCTAGATCAATGCAAGTGAATTTGGTTGATGATGATGACTAAATCAAGATGGACTAGTTTCTTAAGTAAGCACAAAGATGATGATAAGGATTGGTTGATTGATTGATTTAGATGTAAAATTTCTCAAATCCATAGAGGATATAATTAGATCTTCAGTGATATAAATGATGACTTGAGATGCCTAAGGATTTCCTTGTGTTATTAAACAAATGATTTGATGAATTTTAGAAAATTTAATTAGACGAAAAATGTATATTATGGAAAATTGGATGTTGATAAAAAATTTATCATGGAAATAGACTCACTAGTTAAATGGATCACTCTCAAGTTTTTGTATTGGAAGCAGATCCACCCAAGAACATAATTTATCTACCTTTGAAGGTAGCACAAACACCTATACACATCCACCTCTATGTGTACAACAAACACCTATTGATAAATGTATTCACCTATAGATGGAATAATCATAGACAACATATGGATATGGATAGTGTATGCACCTATGAACAAAGAGGGAATTCCTATGGAGGTGGACTAGATTGCATGGAGATGGATAGCATATATACTTATGCATAGAGCATAAATTCCTATGGGAAGAGCATATACACCTCTAAAGATAGTGTATCTTCCTATGGAGAGTGGAATGGGGATGAAAAAGTAGCTTCTTATGGATATAGCATAGTTGCCCAAGGACAGACCAGAGTTGCCTTTGTGTCAAAAAAAATTTCCTATGTGGGAAAATAGACTACACTGACTAGACTATATAGGAAACATCTAGTCACCCTTATGGAAGTGCAACCGCTCATCCACAAAGAAGAGTCACATTTGTAAGATAGGGAAATGACTCGATGGAAAAGGACAGACCAAAAAAGCAATCGGTTAGGCACAAACTAGGATCAATGCAAGATAAGCACTAGTTTTGCACAAGAATACACACCAAGCAACACAAACCTATAATAATCAAATGGTTTTATAAACTTAGTGTAGGCCCACCACCTAATTGTTATGATTAATACTCCTCAATAATCAGGTGGAACACCCTTTCTTGTGAAGGCAGATAGGTATAGATCCATTGAAACAAGCTCAATGAAATGAGCACACATTCTTTCTTCTCAAGAACTATCAAATTTCACCAAAATATATCTATCTCAACCTAAGGGAGTACGTGGTGAGTAGCTTCAATGTATGATGCACATCCCTTGCACTACACTAAGCCATGACTAGCAATAGGTCTTAAGCTAGGCTAAAACAAGGCTCTCTAGTGTGTCCTCTAAACACCAAGAGGGTGTATGAGGCATGTCCATGAACACTAGTCTATCACAAGCATGGGTAGGGAACTTTCAGTAAGAAATCTCAGACCAACCCTACACACCTAACTTGGAATCACCCAAGTATCAGTGCTTCGCTGAAGACAATGCAACTAGATTGGGGTACAAATTTAGTTCTCCCCCCTTTCTATACCCTTCCAGTTCATGTGGTTGAGTTCATCCCTTGGGGTGATGAAATCCCCAAGAATGCATCCTAAAGGGTAGGAAATACTAGGCTTTTTTGATCCCCAATCTCGTACATAGCACAAGGGGAGAGCATACATGCAACTAGTACTCCTAGGTGGACTCAACAAAGGACTTGGACTGGGTTACAATTTTTTATCCCAAGCTTACTGTACAGTGCAATGTGATAGCATACATCAATAATGCGACCCCAAACATGGTAAACAAAGTTTATTGACCCTTTAATAAAACCAAATGTCCCTAGATTAGTATGAAAAATCACTTACCCAATTCTTTCATTAATCATCCTACAAAAAATAGTTAGTAGTTGCTAATCATTGGTCCTGGAAAAACAAGAAGCTACAATTTAATTAGCACTAGTCACAGGAACAAAAAAATATATTATCGAATTAGTGATAAACCGAAAGTGAATTCAAAATTTTGGAATTAAAATGCAAGCTAATAGTTTACCATCCAAACACTTATCAACAAAGCGCAAATGCCTCTAAAGGCCTTGTGTAGACATCTTTGTGCTAAGTGTATCCATTTCTACATATCTAGGTTAGGTGTGAGTGTATATACCTCTGAAAGTATTGTATCCACCTATGATGTCACATTAACACCTCTAAAACTAGCAAGATTGCCTCTATAGAATGGGTGTAGGTTAGTATATGAAAATGATTTTCTAAGAATTATAGCCACCTTTGAAACTATTCATAGCTACCTATTGTTACTTGTACATGCCTTTGAAGTTGGATGTTTGAGGAGAGGGTACAACCACCTGTCTGGAGAAGCACAAACCCCTCTATGTCAAGCATATCTTTCTATAAAGCAGATCCACCTCTGTACCTAAAAATTATGAGCTACAAAATAGAAACTCAAAGAGAAATAAATTAATGGACCTATGACATGGGTCCCACCTAGCATGCCAGAAATGTGTGTAGTGAATTCATCTACCTAAAAATACAAGAAATTTTGAAAATCAAGCAAAGATAAAAATACAACAAAACACTCAAGATTAGGGTCTAGTTATAAACTCAAACCTACAAATAAAGATGCAAAATACCTCAAAATTTGAGCTTGTTGATGTGTTTCCCCCAAGGATTTATTTACTTTGTGTGCTTCTTTATTCAATCCAACATCATAGCACTTGATTTTAGCTTGATTTATGGTCTCAAATGGTGTAAGTTTGAGATTTTGAGAGTGAATAAGGTGTTAGAATGAAAAATGACATGCATTTATTAGTCATTAGGAGAGGAGATGAAATGAAGGGCCAAGATTAATTTTAGGAAGAAGATCAAGGGTTGATATTCCTTGAGGCATCTCAACTCATGTGAGGATGGAATGTGTCATCCTATGGAGAAGTGTGAGAATGATGTGGAGATGAGGTGGAGGTGAGGTGGAAAAGGGGTTGCTTGTCTCATCCTCCCAAATCATAGGAAGGATGTGACAAGAGGAGAATTTAAAACTTCCCTATAATCCTTTTGGGATGAGAAAAGAATATAAAATTCCTTGGAAGATGAGGGGAGGAATTAAAAATTCTTCCAGAGACATTTGAGGAATAAAATAGAATTTTAAATTCCATGTATTCATGTGGGGGAAATAAATAAGAATTAAAAATTCCTTGTGAAAGGGAGATTACTTCTCCAAAAATAGAAGGTATTTCATGAATGGTTGACTGAGGGACATTGCCATAATTGGCATTAGACTTAGATTAGGATAAATCAATCATAAATTAAGGTTGTGCAAATGATTAATTAGGTTAATGAAGGGATTGGGGCAACTTGCAAGCTATGGAGGATGTGACACTAATCCAAGATTACTAGTGTGCAATCCTAATCAAGGAATTAGGCCAGCTAATCAAGATTAGAGGAAAATTATGGAGGATGTGATGTTTGGAGAGAGAAAGAGGGAGTGAATTAAAAATTAATTTTAACCCACATGGGTTAAATGGTTAGGTTAAATAAATTGGTCTATTTATTTAATCTAGAGAGGAAATATTAAAGGGATGAAGCATTTAATTAAATAATTAAATAGTTTAGGTAGCATTAGGAAAGGGATAAATATTAATCAAATAATAATGGTATTATTTAATTAATAATAATAAGGGGATGAAATCAATGAAATAAGGGATAAATTTGACGAAATGTGAATGGTCAAATGTAGATGTCTACAAGAACATAAAAACTAATCAAGTTTCAAGTCTCATTAGAATTCATAATAGTAAAGGAAATAATCAAGCTATTTTTGTAAAGGCTCATCTTTCTACTAGATAGGAAAAGAGGGTTCCATAAAGTAGCAATCCCACCATAATCACCTTCTGCGGGACTAATGAAAAATTCAATAGCTAGCCAAATTTTATGAAGTTTATTTGAGAAAAAATGGATTTAGGCATCTTCACTTCCTAAGTGAGAAGGATTTCAATTTCATCATCCATGATAAAAATATTGATAATATTTGGCTTATGAGGACTATTTAGTACTCTAATATTCAATGATAATACCCTCATGAGGATAACTAACAAATAATATATATTTTCTAGGGCACTCCAACTAGAACTTATTAGTTGATCATGACTTTGGGAAGCTTCCACAAAGCCAAAAATAAATATCATTTATTTAATTTCTTGGGCCTTGAGACATTTTCTAGGGCCATTTTCTTTCCCATTACAACTTCTCTAATAAATTCTCTATAATTTCTCTCAGATTAGGTCTTCCCCTCATGAATTCACTAGCCACATCCGCATTTTTCTTATTTAACCATTTCCCACCAACAAGAGCTCATTACACCTTAATATTAGAATCAGACACAATGGAAAGGAGTGAAGTTTGAGGCCCTAGAACTATGCCTTGAAAAATTGGTGTTTCCTCTAGACCCAAACATAATTGTTTTTCTTAGTTCTATAAAATTTGTTATCCTCAAAACATTTTTGAGAAAAAAAAAAGATATTATTTACTCCAAATTTTTCCCTTGTTGGATCCTCCATGGTGACTTCAAAATGACTATTTGGCATCTCCTCAAACAACTCACCTTCTTTCAAAAAATGTTCCACATAAAGAAAAATAGTAGAGTGATCCTTATGTTTTTCAATGCCTTATTTCTATTGTATAATTTTAGGTTCTTTTTGGTAGTTTTTATTAAATTTTTCTACACTATTTTCCTTCTATTTTTCATCTTCTTTCTAAATTTTTTCACCAGATGCACAATTCACTTGTTGCATTTTAGGTTCTTTTTGTTGATCCTTACTATGTTGTTCAACATTTCTCTTGCTTCTTTTGACCCTCCTTCAAAAGATCATCACTGGATGAGAAATCCACATTAGGAATAAACTTAGAAGGATAAGACTCAATCACATCATGCATTTCATCAACTTTCTCCACAAGTCAAGTAAGCCTCCTCATTGGAAACACCCATCCCACAATATATTACTTTATCTAAGGAGACACATCCATCTCAACTTTCTTATTTTTAGATCTTCCTTTTTATTTGGATGCTTACAAAATTCAACCATTAAGTGACTAATTTTTTTATAGTTCTAATATAAAACCCTACATTTTCATAAACAATTTGTTGAACCCTTTTGCTAAAATATGAATTAAAGGTTATTTGTATTGGCACAACTTTTTGCATCTCAATATTAACACATTCTAGTGAACACAATCTGAAATTTCTATAAAATAACCCTATCAATGGATAAAAAATTCCCAAAAGAATCAACAAGAATCTAGAAAATATTAGGGCTCCAAAATTCTAGAGGCAACTACACAAAGATCAACAAATGGACTAAAGCTTGGTTTCCACTTACAAAGAGAGATTATTTTAATGCCCTTAAAAAGAACCAAGTTCCTTATCTTAACACCTAAGTTCCTTCTCTTAACACCTTAACAAGATCTTTTTAATAGAAAAATGAAACGACAAAATGCCATCCACCATAGCACTGATAAAAATACTACCCTTCAATTTTCATACCGCTACTCCCCATTTATAGACTAAATCAATGTTTAGGAAAATAAATTACCCATTAAAGAATTTTACATCCCATAATTAACTTTGTCCATGAAAAAATCAAGTAGGTTAATAGTAATACCTTCATTTGAATGAGGCACATCAGGAAAAATACACCTTTTTGCCTTTGAGAATCCAAATCCAATAATTTTTTCAACCCAAGAAGATTGACCCACCCCATTAAAAATGATTCACCATCCAAGCCAAGAGGAACATCAACCAACTTTAGAACCTAAAAATATAATTCCAAAAATAATATTTTCAGAAAAGGAAAAAATAACACATGCCTTAGAGTTAGCACTAGTACCAAGGGGAGCCCATAGGGGGGGCCACCCTATTGTTCATACTCAAAATCTCACCAAAATTTGTAGAATTTCCAAACCCTAGTAGAGCACCCAATAAACCCTTCATTTTCATATTACTTGGGATTGAACCACAAATTTTAATACTAAAATTCAAATTCCAACTTTCTTGCCCCTTTCTACTACCTGTTATGAGCTAAGTTGACTAATATTTGAGTCACATGTTATATCATGTGGTATATAAATAAATTCAATGTGTTATTAATTTATATGTTGGAATTCAAGGATAAAATAATTAGAAAACATTTTATTTCTAAAGATAAAAATGATCATATCCACAACACCTCCATATAGGCCACCCATACATTTGTGTATTATCTTGGATTTCACTCGTCATCATCAACCCAACTTGAAAAGAGGGTTGACCTAGGAGAGCACATTCCCTATCATGTCAACAATATCTTAAATTTCTTCATAAGCATTACCTTGGCCACATTCAACTAGAAAAGTGGTGAGGAAAATCAATTATTAAAGTACACTCTTTCAATTCATATCACAAACTAGATACATGTAAAATATCAAAACCACAATAGTAAGGATCAAACCCATAGTACTTGAAATTAGTTTACAATGTTTTTATGTTATTATAGGTTTTGAGTTAATTATTATATTAAGGCCATCCAATTTTTGGAGGAGAAAATTATAGTAAATATTTCAAGTAATCATTGGTATATTTTATCCATCATTAAGTTAAGACCAAAGTAGCCCAAGCCCCTCACATTTAATTCATGAATATTTATAGTAAATATTATCAACACGACTAGCTTAATCTAGGTTAAATTATATATTCATTATTTGCACTTATTTATTTAAATACTTTAGATTTATGAGAAGGGGAATTCATTTATTTACATTTTGTATGAACTCAACAAAATTATGCCCTCTAGGTTTTACCTTCTAAGTTAGGATTTTTTCAAATATGATTTTTAATTATTTTAACCTAAACTTTTATATGTAATTATTTGATTTCCCTTTCTTATTTATGTTTTGTAGTTTTATCATGTTTTGGGATTTGTGGTTCATAGTACGATTTTACCTTCATATACCCTACAAACCCTTTATTTGACCCTTATAGTTTTATTATTAGATATAATTTCTTGACTATATTATTCTATTTTAAATTTACTTATGATTTGGAATTTTCTTTTATTATTTTAACAAATCTAAATTTGGGTTTGTGCATACATAGTATTATAACTCATTGATCCCAATCTAACTTAACCTTTCTTGTAACCCTAGTGTGTAGTTTTAGAGCTAATTATTGATTTATATTTTCTAATTTATCTCCATCCCTACCTCACTTATGTATTATTTAGTCATATTTCCCAATACTTACACCAATTATAATTGATATTCATCAAATCCATACCCACCCATCAATAGGTTGTGCTACATCAATCGATCATTTATCATGAATTTTTATGAACCTCTATTTTATATATTTTTCATTCATATAACAAGGATTTTAAGGTGGTCTCAAAATTCATCAAGTTATATCCTTTGATCAATGATGATATGGCATCTTGCTTCAACATTGTTGATATTTTAGATTCCATGAATGAGTTATTTTATGCATGTCTACCCTATCTATTTTATGGACTTTTTTACTAAAATATTTGCTTCTTTTTTAAGAGGCTTCACCTAATTTATTTGCATGATCCATAATAATATTTTCTGTGATGATATTTATTCTACGTCTCATGATACTCTTGATAGTATTTCACCTAGTGAGAAACTATATAATGATAGACAACATTATGATATTAGTTCACTTGTTTCTCATATAGATGTTTTTGGTACTCCATTACCTCTTTTCCCATACATGATTATATTATTTATCTTAGTAAGGAATTATTAGATGATGATTTTGATGGTTTTATTTATGCATCTTCACAAGTTAAATCTTTCCTTCTTGATAAGCATGGTTTATTAAATGATCTTAATTTATTTATTAGTGATTTTTGACATTATTTTGGAGGTAGGGATTTATAATGGTTTGATTCATATTTCTTACTTTATCATGTATTTATACATTTAAAGCATAAAATTTTAATGTTAATTTGTCAATCACTATTGTTCTTAGGGATAGTATATACTTAATTGAGCATCCTCATAATCTATAATTTGATGCTTTTCCATATTATATCCCTAATATTCATATAATTTATGTATATTCATGACATACCTTCCATATCAATTCATCTCCCTCTAAAAAGGTACCTACTTTTCCTACTATATTATGGAGTTATCATACACATAAAAATATAAGATTTGACATTAAACTAAAGATTCCTTCAACATTTTATGAATATTCCATTCCATGTGAAGGTATAATTACTAATTATCAACATAAAATATAGATCAAAATGAAGATTTCAAATGAAACATTAAAACCTAAAATCTATGTCAAATTTGACCTAGATGTTAGAGAAAGAAAATAAAACCATAAATGAATAAACTAAAATAAATTTACCCAATTTTTATTCATGTTGCACCATGAAGGTAGATTTTCTCAAAAATGGATGAAATGTGGTTTCTAAAACTAGCAACATGACATTGCAAAGATTCAGGATCCTCTCCCCAAAATGACCCATGAGAGGGTAAATTTATAGGATTTCTATAAATATTGTCAATGATTGAGATCTGAAGAGAGATGGATGGTTTAGATTGAGTTGGTTTGGTAGTTGAAGGATGGAGGATGGATGATAATTAGTTAATTTGAAATTGAGTTTTGAGAGATAGTTATGAGTGAATGTTGAGGAATAAAAGAAATAATTTAATTATTTTATTCATTTTTGGGTGGTTATGTGGGAATTTAACTAATTAAATTAATTAAATCATATGAAAAAGGGACATCAATTAGTAATAAGGAATTAGGAAATCGATTTAGGGCTTTGGGAAAATGGACTACGATTTAGGGTAAATTGAATAATTAGGATAAACAATGGAATTATGACCTAGGATATTTTTAGGTTTCTACATCTTCCCCCTCTTTGAGATGATGTTTAAAATAAAATAATCAAATATTATTTCAAATAATAATGAAAATATAGATGTGTAATAGGATGGAAAGAATGATGGGGCTTATAAAATTAAGGATGGAATAATTCCCCCTCGAAAGGATAGGTGGGTATGAAGGACATGGGTAGGCTCTTGAAATGGATGGAAAGGAAGGATGAGGCTAAGGTATATTCACATGCTAAGATAATGTGAGCAACCCAATGTTTGATATGGCACCTAACATCATGCACAATGGTATAAAGACCATGGTGACAATGTGTCAAATGTATAAATGACTAAAGGTCATATACAAGCATATACCTATAAAACCATGATATGAAATACCATGATGTTGTTGTGGAAAGTATTTTTTAAGGATTGATATAGATGAAAAACAAAAGATAACACACACACACAGGAAAATAAATAAATCATTTATAAAATATTACAAAGACAAACACAATGTTTCCCCTAGTTAAGCTAAAAATCAATGATTGATTGATTGATGATGATGATGACGATGATGATGATGATGGTGTTGATCATGTGGGAATGATATATCACAAGAATAATGTGAGGATGGTGTTGTTTTGGGAATGATATATCTCAAGAACAACACAAGGATGGTGTTGTTGATATCGGAATGATATATCCCAAGAACATGAGGATTGGGAATTATATATCTTAATGCTGATGGTTATTAAGTTGATTAATATTTTGTATCGAGATTGGAAATAAATTTGGTAAATTCTTTTAAGATGATTGGATAGATTTCTTGGAAATATGGTGGATAAGGATTTTTTGTGGTGGATTAACTACTTTAGGACTACAATGGATTGCTTGAGGTGATTTATTTGGATTGCTATTGGATTATGGTCTTGTATTTCTTTTGGATGGGAGTATTATCTCCATATGACAAGTATTGGGATTAAAGTGTCTCAACCTTTGAGTCCTAGTATTAATTAATTGATTATTAGGTAGATATTAATTTATCCTAATGTTTAAACTTCTTAATTTTTCATTCACTATTGTTGAGATGGCATCCTACATGGCAAGTGATGACATATGGAAATATCCATATTTTTTAGGATGTAGGCACCACTCTATGAGGTCCTATTTTAGGAGGATGATATCACATGTTTCTATATCGGTGAAAATTAATTTTGGAAAATTACTATGTTGACTTGAGAGTCTCGGTTAGCAATTTCTATATCAAAACTAAAGAGGAATAAACCATATTTTAGCTTTATCTACTTTAGGCACACAAGATATAGATAAGATACATTTAGGATATGGATAAGATTCTTTTCTTAGATATGGGTGCCAATGATAAGGATAAGGTTGTTTTAGTTGGTAGTTTGATTTTAAAGATCATGTTTTTTGAGCTTTTACAAATATTAGATTTGTTCAAGATAAAGGATGCTTTTTTAGGCACCTACCTTGCTCATCTATTTATACTTATTGTTGTAGATTATTTTATATGAAAAATTAATTATTTCTTGAGCTATCATTATGATTCCACAATTATTCCATATTCTTAATATAGTGTTGAGAACTCCTAAAGAGAATAAGTTCTTTTATTGTATTGTAATCCATAGTTATTGAATAATATAATTGAGTTGGGTATTTGGAGTGTGGGTTTTTCCTCAAAAGGGTTTTCCCACATAAAATATATGTATTATGTTTTCATTGTTTAATTGCTTAATTAATTTTATATGTGAAATATGCTTATTGTTGCAACATTTAAAGGGTTTGAATAATTTTTGCAACATTCTCCTATGTTAAATTGGCATAGGGATTTGTTTCCACATACCCAGCTTCCTTTCAATTGGTATTAGAGACTAGACAACCTTGATTCTATTGTTGGGTTGAATTTTTTTTGTGCTAATCTATTTTAAATGGGGGTTTTGAATAGGAAGATTTAGTAACCTTATTGCAAGAAAAAATATGGAAATAACATCAAGTAGAATTGAAATGGAAAAGTTTAATGATAGTAATTTTGAGTTGTGGAAACTCAAAATAGAAGATATGCTCGTGGATAAAGATCTATGGGCTACAATATATGGTACAAAACTAGCCAACATGACTGAAGAAGATTGGGATTTGATGGTTTATAAAGCTAAGGGTTTGATAATACTTTTTTTGATTGATTTAATACTCCTAAATGTTCATGAATAAAAAAGTGAAACAGATCTTTGGAAGAAAGTTGGAGATGTTTATCAAGATAAATCCTTAGTAAAAAAGTTATTCCTATAAAATAAATTTATTCTTTGAAGATTAAAGATGGAGGATCCATTACTGATCACATGAATATATTTAATATTCTTGTTGCACAGTTGTGTTTGATTGGTGATAAAATTGAAGATGGGGATCATTGCATTCTTATGTTATGTTATTTTCCAAACTCATGGGATCACCTAGTGATGGCTATTGTAATTAATACTACCAATTTCAAGATGGATGAGGTGGTTGCATCACAGTTATATAAAGAAATATAGAGAAAATATTTTGGGATGGCTAAGGAATCCCTTGTCGTACATGACAAATCAAAACAAAAAGGTAATAAAAATGATGAGAATTCTAAATATGAGTTTTTGGGGAGATCTAAGTCTCTTAGAAAGTCTAAGGTGAAATGTTAGAACTCAGGAAAATTAGTCATATTCAAAAAAAGTGTGAGAAGAAAAAGAAAGGTAAAAAAAATTCTCTAATTTTGACTCTTAAAAATCCTTTCATGATGATGCAAATTCTTTTGTCACGGTCTTGGCAACACATGCATCTAAATATATGTGGTTGATAGATTTGGGTGTTTCTTTCCAAATGACCTCTCATGGGGTTAGGTTCTCAAAGCATGAATAATATGGTGGTAGGAAAGTGTATTTGGGTGATGATTCTCATTTCAGGATTCTTGGTTATGGAAGATTCAATATTAGATTCCTAGATGGAAGAGTGAATGGGATTGATGGTGTATTGCATATTCTAAGTTTGGAAATAAACCTATTTAGTGAGTAAATTCAATGATTATAATGTGCACTTGGTTTTCTCAAACGGAGGATGCAAGATGATAAGAGGATCTATGGTGATGGCTAGGGGTGTTCAAATTGGAACCTTGTACAAGTTAAATGTATGCACGGTTTAGTGCAATAGTTATTTTGACAAGATGAAGAATAAATATTTGGAGTCTTCGTGCTCACTCTTAGATCAAGTAGAGAAGAATTCTATATTAGCTACATGTCATGGTCATGCATTTTTGGTACCTAAGAGTTCTCATTCTTTGAAAATGAAGCTTCTTACAAAGAAAATAATGTTATGGCATGAAAGACTTAGTCACATTGGTGAGAAGAATCTTAGAGCCCTAAAAAATAAAAGCCTCATTAAAGGCCTTCATGATTGTAATCTTGAGTTTGAATTTTGTGAACATTATGTATATGTAAAATAACATTGTGTTTATTTTTATTCTAGTTCTCATAAGTCTTATGGGTTGTTGGATTATGTGCATGTTGATTTGTTTGGTTCTATGAATGTTCCTTAATTATCTAGATCTATGTACTTTATCTAATTCATAGATAACTATAGTAGAAGGATTTTTTTTTTCTAAGAAGTAAAGTTGAATGCTTTAGTTGGTTTAAGTATTTTAAGGATCTTGTTGAAAATCAGAGTAGTAGGAAGATTAAGTACTTGAGGACTAATAATGGTGGTAATTTTCATTTGGGGGAATTAGACTGGTTTTGTAGGGACCATGGGATTGAGATACATAGGACAACTTCATACATGCCACAATAAAATTGAGTTATGGAGAGGATAAATATGACATTGATGGAAAGGGCTAGAAGTATGTCGAATGGTGTTGAAATTGAATAGAATCTCTGGGCAGAAATCATAGCCACTACATGTTACTTGATCAATAGATCACCTATGTTGATGCTTGTTGAAAAAAACACCCATGGAGGCTTGATCTGGTAAAAGTCCTTTGATGAGACATCTCAGAGTATTTGGTTGTGAAGCTTATGCTCATCTTTTGATTAATAATAGGTCTAATTGGAGATCAAGCCATTGAATTTTATCTTTATCAGCTATAATTTTGGTGTTAAGGGGTACAAGCTTTGGGATCTAGTGTCCTAGAAGGCTCTCTATATTAGAAGTGTGATTTTCTAAGAGATAAAATCTCCCATAGTTGAGATGCAGTTAGAGAAAGAGGAGAAACAAAATAATGAGGTAGTTCAAGTACCACCTACTCTGTTAAGAGGTGAACTACACACACCTATTGGAATTGATGATGAGGAGAGCTCTAGTAGCTTTGAGCATTCTAAAGAAGAAGAAGAAGAAGAAGAAACTATACCTCAACAATTGAGGAGGTTTAGATGTGTTAGGTGGCAACTAAAAAGGTTTGGTTATTTATTGTTGGATTCAAGTTGTATTTTTTATTTGATTGCTAACATTGATGAGCCTAATACTATTAGAGAGGCTATAGGTATGAATGATGTAGATTCTTGGATGATAGTCATGGATGAAGAGATGGTTGCAATGAAGAAAATGGTACAAGATTTGGTGCCCTTGACCGAAGGACAAAAACCTATTGAATATAAATGGGTTCTCAAGAGAAAATTTAGTCCAAATGGTAGTGTTGAGAAACATAAGACATGGTTGGTCACTAAGGGGTATTCTTAGGTGGAGGGAATTGACTATGGTGATATTTTCTCTCTTGTTGTGAAACTGACATCTATTAAATTCTTGGTATTACTTGCAACAATATATGATCTAAAAGTGAAAAAATGGATCTAAATAAAATATTCCTTCATGGTGACTTGGAGGAAGAAATATATATGTCACAAACAAATAATTTTATGGTTAAAGGTAAATAAAATATGGTATGAAAGTTGAAAATTTTTGTGTATGGTTTGAAGCAATCTTCTAGAATATAGTACTAGAAATTTGACACTTATATATTGTCTTTAGGATTTATGAAATATACATCTGACCATTGTGTGTATTTCAAATATGATAATGGTCACATTCTAATAATTCCATTGTATGTAGATGATATTTAATTTTTTGGAAATGGTAAAGGTATTATTTTAGATTTGAAGTCTCAATTGTCAACATAGTTTAAAATGAAGGATCTAGGTGGAGTGAGGTATATTTTTGGGATGGAGATTAGAAGATATAGAGCTATGATAAATCTTTTGTTAAGCCAAGGCAAGTACGTGAACTCAATTTTGGATAGATTCAACATGGAAGCTTACAGATAATTATTTTTTCCTTTGATGTTGGAGACAAAGCTTTAATGGAGGATTGTCCAAAACATCCTACCAAGATAGAGGACATGACCAAAATTCCATATACAAGTATAGTTGGTACTATTATGTATGTTATGGTTTGTACAAGGACAAAAATTTCCCAAGCAGTGGGTCCTTAGTCAATATATGGAAAATCCTAGATGGGTACATTAAGATGTAGTGAAGAGATTTTTTAGGTATTTGCAACATACTTCTGATTATTCTTATGTTTTCATGGTTTTCCTTGTTAGAATTATGAAAAACACGAGACATAGGGTCAAACAACAAACAAAAACACCTTCCACACATGAGAGCTGCAAACAATGATTTTATATTTTCTCAACTAGAAAATACCTATAGAATAGTTGAATATAGTGAAGGAGAGTTCATTATAAGAGAAAACCATAAATAATAAAGGGATTAGATCATGACAAGTGTCATCATCCTATGTGATGAGATATAATGATATAATAATAACTCACTCTAGCAATTGAAAAATATACTCCTAATTTTAGCTTAAGTGCATGAAGATAAATTAGCCTAATAATCGATTAAAGATTAATTAATTATTAGCTAATGCATGATTACTCTAACACCCTCCTTAAGTGTAACTTAGGGAGTAGCTAAAAAATAATAAATATCTAATGCATAAAAAGTAAAATAAAGCATGAATGGGTCCCAACAACAAGGCTTGATGAGGTTCCCATGTATGATCAAAGAAATCTCTCATAACTAGAGAAAAGGAGAAAACCTCACGGGAAAAACTCCTTTCTTGAAGAGAGATGCAAGAATGTCTAAAAAATGAAGGAATGAGGCCTCATGAAGACCCCCCAAGGAAAAATTCCTTCACACCAAGCATCGATCATAATTGGAGGTAACAAGATGATGAAAAAGGTTTCATGAAGATGTTTACAACTTTCTCCTCTATAGGAATGTACTCCAAGGTGGGAAAACCATCTTGAATCAACCACCGTATGAAGCGCATGTGGATCTATATGTTTTTAGTACATTGATACTCTATTGGGTTGCAAGAAATGTGAATGGAACTCTAATTGTTGCACCAAATAATAGTGGGATGATCAGGAGGAAAATAGAACTCAATCAATGATTGATGAAGCCATAAAACCTCCTGGATTACCAAAATCATTGCACAATACTCAAACTATGTGGAATATAATACAATAGCATATTGCTTCCTGCAAGACCATGTAATGGGGGAGAACCAAGATTAAAAAAAAAGGCCAAAGGAGGACTTCCTCTCATTGACATCACTAGCCCAGTCTAATTTATTGAAGCCAACTATCTGAGAATCTTCTAATGTGTAGTGAATACCATAATATGAGGTGCCTTGAATATATCTCAAAATACATTTGGAAGCTTTCCAATAACTCTCATGTGGATCATGTGATAACTAAGGGACAATACCAACCACAAAAGAAATATCAGGAAATCAATATGTTAAGTACAAACAACTACAAACCAATTGCCTATATAATGTAGCATCTACTAAAGGAGTAGTACAAGTGGAAAATAATACTAAACTTGATTGAAATTGTGTCGGGGAAAGCTTGCAATCAAGCATGCCAAATCTATGAAGTGTATCAATAGAATACTTCTTCTAAAATATGGAAATATCATCTTAGGATTGAATAACCTATAAAGAAAGAAAGTAGTGTAGAAGGGTGAGATTAGTCATCTCAAAATGCTCCATAAAAGTTCCATGAAAACTTTGGATCATGAAGGAAGAACCATGTGTAAGGATCAAATCATTCACATATGGCACAAGGATTAAAATATCACCCTCATGTCATAAATATATATTGTGGGATCAAAATGACATCATGTGAAGCTAGAAGAAAGCAAAAAAGTGTCCATGTTCTCATACCAAGCCTGAGGGGCATGTTTGAGACCATATAATGCATGACAAAGCCTACAAACTAGCAAAGATTCCTCAATAATACCATGTGTTGCTCCATGTAAATCTCCTCATTAAGATCACTGTGAAGTAAACCACTCTTCACATCCATCTGGTATATTTTCCCTCAAAGCTACAAGTGAAAGAAAAAGGAAAATAGAATTTATCTTGGAAATAGAGGGAAATTTCTCAAAATAGTCAAACCATTCAATCTGAGAAAATGTCTTTACAACAAGACAAGCCTTGAACTTATCAATGGAGCTATTTGCAACATATTTGGTATGGTACACCCACTTACATCAAACCAACTCCCTTCCCTTAAGAAGAGGAACAAGATCCCAAGTATTATTCTTCATCAATGAATAATACTCATCTACCATAACACTATCCCACTCAAGAATACCAACCACCTCTAAAAAAATTTGAGGATCATCTAAAATGGTAAGACTCAAAAGACTAACACTTGATATTTGTGCACAAGTATGACAAGAGTCTAAAGGATCATCTATCAAATATCTAGTTGCATCAATAGTATTGTGGACCCACTTAGGTAAGGGTTGAATATCTAGAGGTGGAGGGATAGTTGGAGCATCATCCTCATCCTCAAGAGATGAAGAGAGAGTAATAGGACATGAGGAAGAAGTTGGTGATGAAGAATTCATTTGAGGAAAGTACTTATAAAATTGGAAATCTCGTTGAAATAAGACACCTTTGGAATTAGGACCAAATAACTTGTACGCATTATCATCCTCACAATAGCCAAAAAATATGAGTGGTTGGATTTTCCTCTCCATGGCTTTTCATTGAGATTCAGGAATGAATGCCCAAGCCTCACTACTAAAGACTCTAAATGAAGATACATCAAGCTTTACATGGTACCATGCCTCCTCAGGAGTCATATGTTGCAATTCCTTGTGAGGCATATAATTTTTAATATAATTGTCATAATTAAACCGCTTCAACCCAAAAAAGGAATGCATATCTTGTGATTGAATTATACAATTGGCTATCTCCAATAAAGTTTTATTGAATTATACAATTGGCTATCTTCAGTAAATTTTTATTCTTTCTTTAGAAACACCATTTTGTTGAGGGGTGTATGGAAGTGTAAGTTGATGTTGTGGACCATGCTCAATAAAAAAAATCCTTGAAATTTTGATTGAAATACTCCCCCCCATTGTCTATGAATATTTTCTTGATAGAAAGACTAGATTAATTCCCTACAAATTCCTTAAATATTTGAAATGAATCAAATACATCACTCTTGTACTTAAGAAAGTACACCCATGTACACCTAGATAGTTCATCAATAAATGTGATCACATATTTGGCCCCTAAAAATGTAGTTGTAAATGACATGAGGTCACTATGTACCAACTCTAAGGGTGCATTAGCACCTGTGGCTCTACTCATAGGAAAATAATCTTGGTGATATTTTCTAAGAGAACATCCTCAACAAACACCATCGATACAATAAATCTTAGGGACCCCTAACACCAATTCCTATGCACTCATCTATTGGAGATATCTATAACTAATATAGCCAAAAAATTCATGCCAAATCTTACTCATAATGTCTACATTTTCTATGAAAAATTATCCCAAACCCATTGAACTTTCAAAACCATCAAATTGATATAAACAAGAGAAAGAATCAACACTCCCAATAGCCACAATAACATCAAGATCCTTAATATAATGAATAACTAAATCATGTGGGCTAAACTCCACTGTCCTACCAGTGCCAGATTGGAAAATATAATACACTAAAAGAAGGTTGGTAGAGATATCAAGAACAACAATATCATCCTAAAGAAAACCACCCTCAAGTGGAATAGTACCTAATCCCAAAACTAAAAACTATGTAGAATCCCCTACTACAATTTGAGTAGTGTTGCAATCTGAAAGAGATGAGAAAATATATTGAGAGTGATGCATGTGATGTGTTGCACTAATATCAAGTATCCATGGAGCTACAAAAGGTAAGGCCCATGCAAAAAGAGCATGACCTTTACTAGAAAATAAGGAATAATACTTAGGGTTTGAGATGTTATGTTGTTGCATGGGTTCCTCTAAATCCTCTAATCTCTTCCAACATTGAATGGTTGGATGTCCCTCCTTACCACAAAAACTACAACGTTTACTTGATTTCTTCTTCACCTTGGAGGAAGACTTTCCAAAGTTAGAAGATTTATTATTCGAGGAGTGGTTTGTGGTTTATTTTTTTACCACTGAGATGGTTTGGAGGGATGCTCACTCCTTGATGAATTATGTATCCTAGCCTTTTTTACCTTCTATTCTTTCCCTTTGGATGTTTGTGCTACCAATGCTTGGGTTTTGGAACTAGAAAGAGAATCAAAATGAGTCAACTTTTTTTGTTCATGAATCAAGCATTCACAAAAAATTCAAAAGTTAGCATGGAAAATTTTGTGCCCAACGCATCCATAGTAGAGTAGAAAGTAGAAGAGAAGACCTAAAATGGTCGTCTACGCTTAGACAAGATCAAGAAAGCACATTATTTGTTAATTTTATTCTTCCCACAACCCTATAAGAGATATTTGAGAGACTTAAACTTCTACAAGAAGTCCTCAATGGATGGGAAAGAACTAGGTACAAGTGATCTCAATTTTGCCTCAATTTCTAGAGCTTGACACTCATTGGTGGTGCCAAAAAGATCTTTGAACTTCTACCACATATCCCTAGGAGAGGTACAAGACTCAATATAAAACAACAAGTTTTCTAAAACCTATAGTGAAATCATTCCCATAGCCTCATCCATCTTGTTCCTATGCTAAAGTATCTCAAATTGACAAATCAATGTTGGTGTACTTCATCCAAGGTGGACCTAAACCATTTGACCTGAGCAATTTGATCATATGATCTTTCTAGATATGATATTTTTGTGGCATAAGATGTTCAAATGAAGAGGTATCCACTATGATGGTTGATGTTTTCAAAAATATCATGTGTGGGAAATATTTTTTGTTCTTTGATGTATATATATAATGTTAGTAGCATAAGTTGTTCACTTGTGGGTAAAACATAGAAAAATTACTGGGTAGAATAATGGGCACTTTGCATTGTATGTTTCACTTAATTTTTGTATTCATATTCTTTAGAAGTTTGATTTGGATAATTTTTATATGCTCTATGATTTTGTTGGTCCTGATCAATGGGTAGGAGATGTGGAGGATAATTATTTTTGGTTTGGATGGTGGAAGAGGAAGTGGAAGTATTGTTGCTAACAATCTTACTGTAGGGGCTATCAATGGTCCATATCTCAATGTTCTCATTGGATGAAGTTTCCTCGGTGATCATTTAAGTACAACTAAAATAATTAGAGTGTTTAGAAGAATACTCATATTCAATTCCTTGACAATAGATAATGTAGATATATGATTCCTTTCTCATGAAGACCCAATCATTTTCATTGATAGTTCATGATTTTAAATATCTTATTTGTGATAGGATACTTGTTTTCAAAGAATGATGCTATTCCATGGGTATTTTTCTAAGGAAAATTAGAACTTGTTACCATCCTATTTGTGTGAAAGTATAACTTCATGAAGATAGTTGATCCTATTTGATAAGATTGTGTTGATGATTTCTTGTTATGTATACTTGTATCATGATCATCTAAATGTTTAGTAGTATCCATTATGATTATATTTTCCTCTTGTTTGATATGATTAAGGTCTTGATAACTACTCTACTCATTATAATTTTATGTGATGTGATCACAATCATTTATTTGATTTTTTATATACTCTTGAGGTAGATGTTATTGGATGATCTATAGGATTATTTTTTATCTCTTTATTATGGATATCGTAAATTGGATGAAGAGGTCTAATTGTCTCTCATTATAATAGCTAGGATCATGATCATAAATTGGAGTATCTTGGATGGGTTTCTATTGAAAATTTTAATCTTTAATTTAGATAATTTGACCTTGAATTGGTTTTGGACATGTTTGAACCTACTTTGAATTTGTTTCTTTATATCGGTCTTGATTTAGGTTGAAAATATAAGTTTCTTGGATAGGATTTATAGGCTTTGGATAATTGATAAATGTATTTTGACTTAAACTTAGGATAAGAAATTCTTGAATAGGATTATTAACCATG
>VDFB02337542.1:0-44048 GCA_007258455.2 Sequoia sempervirens
ATTATAGTCAACCATATGAGTATCATTAGGATTATTTTTGATTGTACATTTATAGATGGCTATAATATTGTTACGTTTAAAATTTCTTACAATGACCTACTTTGCATATCAAATATCCAAAAATAGCATTAGAACATGATTGATGAGGAAGTATCCATGATGAGAATAATACTTTCCCACATATATGCATACATATAACATATATTTCTAGACATGTTTTCATTTAAGTAATTAATAAATACTACACATGTGTTTAAATCATCTCAGCATATGTGATTTGCATGTAATTACATTGCCTAAGGAGAGAAAAGATTCATATTGTCACTTTGGGTGGAAGCATAACCTAGGTGGACAACCACAATATTAGTGGGTTTTGAAAGAACCATGTATACAATTAGTCTTCTCAATACCATTGACTACTATATTCAAAATTGTTGAGCTCAAACTATTGAAATGTCAAATTTTTGTTTCATTTGTAAGTTACCATAAACAATATGACTTCAAGTTGTATTGACTACCTTTATTTCACATTGTTTATAATGCAATTTTATATGAAAATTATTTTTTTTGATATGAAATCTATAACAACCATACTATTCAAACATAGGAAAATAATGTAAGTCTACTCCATAATTGTTCAATAATTAAATGATCAAAGTCATAATGAACAATGACTATTGTCATCCTATCTCATTGTCTCCTACGTTGCTTATTTTATGTAATTGACGAGAGGATTTCATAAAATATTTTACACTTCTTTGGGTCCTTGTTCACTAAGGGAGGGGTTATTCCACTTTCACGAATCCTTGTAGATGAACATGTAACAAAAAATTCTTAGAGAGGTTGTGCTTTGACCTTCACACTTTGAACACCTTTAGCCTATGTGGAGAAATTTTGCTTTGTGTTCTACTTTGGTTTTTTGGTGCTTGCAGTCTTTTTTTTTTGTCCCTTATTTTCTATGTTTTGATGGAACCGTGCCTCAAAGACTAAAGGTTACTCCTACACAAAGGTGCACAATGTGCCACGTAGTGGCTACATGTATTTTTCTTATATTTCTCTCCTTTCATTCCTAAGATGGGACATGTGGCTACATGGTGCAGATTTTCCCCAAGTTTCTCTCTTGAACTCAAAAATTATCTGCTAGTATGCCATGTCACTTACTCTTTTTGGGTGGATTTTTTCTCCCTCGAGTGTATCTTTTCCTTGGTGGAGTGTGTTGGGTAGTGCAACATAAATTTTATCTTCAAGATTGGTCTTTTAAGGTTGCATCATGATTCCTCATAGCTGATCGGATCAAATTTTTATAGGCCATTGTAAGATCCGATTATCCCCTAACAACATATCTTTGCAAATCTTCTGCAACATCCGAAACCATTAATGAAACAACTCATTTCTTACTACTGAATATTGTTGTGATCTAATTAGATCCTAGATCATATTGGAGTATATCAGACATGAATACCTGTCAATGGTTCATCACTATTGGCTACAGTTGGATCATCTCTCTTGCTATATAAAGGGGTTTGCAAGTAGGATAAAGTATCATCAAGAATCATCATTAGAGAAAAGAGTTTATCTATAGAAATTTAGAATCGGGGAGGAATGGGAGAATTTTTTTCAGAGCATTATTTTTTCTCTATAGAATGTTTAAATTGTTAAGAATATTATTTGAATTGGAATGAAACCTTTTCTTTTATATGATTGATTGCAACGAAAAGTATTTGTAAAGAGAAATATTTGAAATTATACATTTATGGCCTTTGTCACAAATTTATTTTTTCTATTATGTATATGTTGAAAGCTTTGTGTCAAGTCATGTTGATATAGTCTTGGTGATTTTTTTATATACTCAAAATAATTTATGTAAGTGGCGATGGAAATATACAATCCTAGCTGATACATTGGATGAAGTCTTCGTGGTCTCATTATTACTAAGGTGTCTTAGGGACTCTAAAATTCCTATAGCCCTTGAGTAGGCTCATGCTGGTGCCTGTGGGGGTCATTTTGGAGGTCGGTCATTAGTGCAAAAACTTATCCGTATGGGCTATTATTGGAGACATATGGAGAAATATTGCTTTGCTTATGTTAAACGATGTCAAAAATGTCAAGAACATAGCAATTTGATTCATGCACCAAAATTCCCATTTGGCCATTTTTAGTATGGGGATTGGATCTCATTGGAAAAATTTCACCAACCTCCTCTGTCGAATGCACATTTATCATCACAACAACAAATTATTTCACAAAATGGGTGGAAGTTATTCCTCTTCGATCTACCAATGCTAAAGTAATTTTTCATTTCATATTGGAACATATAATTGCTCACTTTAGACTCCCATCTACAATAGTTTCCAACAATGGAACTCCATTTAAGAATAATGATGTAAAGAAATTTTTGGAAACATTCAACATTCAACATTGATTTTCCACACCTTACTATCTACAATCTAATGGACAAGCTGAAAGCACTAATAAGATTCTTGAAAAAATCCTAAATAAAATCATTAAAAACATCATGCAGGATTGGCGTATACTTGGGTTACATTATGTGCTTTGGGCTTATTGAAAAAGTGTTAGATTATCCACAGGAACTACACCCTATAACGTTGTTTATGGTACTGATGCAATCATGCCTTTGGAGTTAGAAATTCCTATGCTATGAATTACTCTTCAAGACCTTATTGATGATACCCACTTATAAGAGACCAATGATTACCAACCAGAGATGCTCAATGAAGGAATATTAACACTTTTGAACATCTCTAGGTTTTCATTAAACAATTACAATCAAAACCCACAATACTTTCATGTTGATTCCTCAAAGGAATTTCATAAGGGTGGTTTGTTCTCATGAGAATCAACAAATGCATTGACCATGAAGACAAAAGATAAATTCAGCCCTAATTGGTTAGGACCTTACATAATCAATATGGTTATGGGTGCAGTGCTTAGTATTAACAAAGCGATAGAGCACCCCTTAAGGAACCTATTAAATTTAGTGTTGTGTAATTATTTAAGTTCTTTTTATAATTACTTTATATTTCATACTATTCACACTTGTGTTATGTTAAGTTTGATCCTTATATGAGTTGTGTATCTAATTTAACAAATTCTCTTTAATTCAACAATGTTGTATCTAAAGTGAAACTAAAATATTTTTTACATTAGATCACATCAATTATGTTAAATCATGTATACATTAATTAAATAATTTTATAACAAGTTATTTAATTAATCACATTGCTATTTAACATTCAAACACATTAGGAAAATTGCAACAACATCAAATGTTTATATATATATATATATATATATATATTCAAAATTTTATGTACATCTCATTGAATTATATACAAAATCACTAAGGTCTATGAGAACTAGACCCCTCGAGCTTTGGTGCTCATGATCGAGTCCCTGGATGTCATGAGACGATTGTGTGTGATTGTGAGTGTGATCCATTGACTCTGAGTGCAAACTCTAGACCTTGTACTCACCCAAGAGCCACATCCCTCTCCTCTTGTAGCTATGTTATATTTGCATGTAGTCTCTCCATCTTTGCTAGATTTTGGGATGATTTTCCTACAATCTCATCTTGATGGAGTCATCTCATCACACTCTCATACATTTCCCATAGCCTCATTAAAGGTTTGAGTGACTCTGGCTCCTCCTCCATGATCGATGGGGTCATGTAATCAAGGTCCATCTCCTCCTCATCGATGGATACAATCACTATCTCTGCGACATCCTGATGGTAAAACTCTCACCATTCTCTCATCACTCTTGCATAGTACAAACAATACATAGTAAACATCATCATGATATATATATAAAGTATAAATTCTAAAGTACATGCATAAAATAAAATATCATCAGCTATATCTCTAATCGGCTAAGGGATATAAACCTCATCCTCTCTGGGGGGCATGGAGGATGTGCTAGCCTCTCTATGACTATGGGTACCAATGTCTTTTGTAGCTACTACATGTGATCTGGTCACATGAGTGTGTGAGGACTCTCCGCACTTGTGTCGATCCTTAGCCGCTACCTCATCACCCTCGCTCAGGGGTGGTTGGTCCTCATACTCCTCCACCTCATCATCCTCCTCCTCCTCATCCTCCTCTCCTCCATCCTATCCCTCATAATTAGGATCAACATTTGAATCATACTCATCATCTATAACATCAGTAAATATATTTATCACCCTATTTCATACATCCTTGGCTCTATCCTCTTCCTCAACTCCCTCATTTGGTGTTGGTCCTACATCACCAATAGTGGCATCCATCAAAAATATAGGAGTTGGTCATTTCATTGACCATCACTCCTTATGCCCATCTATGCTATTAACGTCATCAGTGTCCAAGACTGGTGGCCGATCATGATCTAAATAATCAGAGTCACTCTAGACAACATGGTCTATAGTGAGTCGAATGATATCACTTGGCCTTTAGTCACTCCACACTGATCTCCTGATGAAGGGGCACACCCTCAGTGGTGTCTACACCTACCCAAACTGTTGGATGACTTGACCATAATAGAAAGGACATACAACATTGTCATGCTGACCAGCTAAGAATCTATCCGTCTGCATCCTCCTCAGTTGTCCTATGGGATCTGGCCATTGTAGTGTGAGTAGATAAGGTCTCCAAAGGATCTCATCCTCCTCTAGCCGGTCAAATCTCACCCTCCAAAAATACAAGTCTCCATACTACGACAAGTGTCTTAGAGGATAACTGAAGGCTCATGGATATCCTACAGCTATAGCACATGGGAAACTGATAGGCCTGGTGCATGTAATATGCTTGAGGCACTATACCTATAGAAGTGTGCAATGCACCATAGTGTTGATCTCTCAAAACTAAAATCAGCCAGGATCATAATAAAGATGCACCAGGATACAATGTCCCCAAGCATAAACCATCCTAAGCTCTACCATCCCGTGAATCAAGTCAACCTATCCTCCATCTAGCTATGTTGGTAATCCATAAGGATTAAGTACAAGAGCCATCATATGCATCATAATCCATCTCACTCTGGGGGCTCACGAATATAGCAGCATCGGAAGCTCTATCCGCACTCTCACATGCTCATCATGCACATGACCATCAAGGTAGTACTACATGTCCATCTTCTTCTCATGAAATGATCGATCTCCTCAAAAATATACCCACTCCCCGAATAGGAACTCAGAGAACCTTGTGTACATCCTCTAAGGTGATGGTCATCTTCCCAATTGGGAGGTGAAAGGTACATGTGTCAATATCCCAATGCTTGCATAGGGCTATTAGCATGGTGTTGTGGTATCTCATAGGTGGCATCAGGTATGGCCAATAGATTCCTAATTCCTGAAGATGCTCTATCTCCTATGTCGATAGTGTTGGAGCTAAGTCTAAGGAAACTAATATGTCCCCCCTAGAAGTTGTCGCAACTAGGTGGGTACCTATCAAAATCACAATAGTATGCTTTGAAAATTCATCAAACATCTTTAATTTTTACATTATTCATCATATAATTGTGCTAAAGTCCATCTAGTGTGATTTTCTAAAGGCCCTAAACACTTTAGAACCCTTTTGGGACACTTCACAAATAAGTGGGACACTTTACAAAAAAAAGGGACACTTTTTGAACAAATGGGAAACTTTGCTAAAAAAGGGGACACTTTACAAACCTTTTTTCTCCCAATATCCTAAATTAACCTATAAATGCATTGAAAATCATTAATCATTACAAAATCACTAGGAGAAAGTTGTAGAATCAACTCACCTCATGGTACATCTCATCGTGTGCCACCTACTCTCGAAGCTCATCGAGACGTGAAGGTGTGTAACCCTATCTACTTGACATCTTCTCATCTCACTCATCACTCTCATGCTACAAAAATGTAAAATTCAATAGTAAGTGACAAATGACTCTTGTTTAGCTATTTTAACCTACTTTCATCCCTTTTACTCATGCATTAAAATAGAGTTATTTTCTCTTAAGAGTCAATAAAGTATATTTTCTTATAAACAACATAATGAAAGGTAGTGAACTCCATTTTTTACACTATTTGATGCATTGGAATCATGCTTCCACACCCAACATCATCAATCATCTATAATTACATGGCATGGTACTTGTAAATTCCCTACAATATGATCTTCCTTATTTGACAAGGCTAGATTGCTACCTTCATTCCACCTCTGTAAAGCAATCGGAATCAAGGGGGTGCATACATCTACTCTCAAACTTTATTTCTAGAAGTTAGATAAAATGATTTTTTGAAAATTAATGAATTTATGTTGTGGGATGTGGTTCCTAATGTTTTGGTTTTGCAAATAACTACACTAGGGGCTTCATTCTCCCACCTTTTGAGTGAGTATCCTTTTTATGCAATAAAGTGTACTGTTTAGAGTCCTTTAGCTTACATATGCATGCAGAGTCATATGGGCACTAAAGTGGGGGCTAAATATGGTGTAGAAAATTGGAAACTCTTGAGAAAAGACATAATTTCACACTTAATTTGGACCTACTTTTGAGTACCCTTGCATTATTCATTCTTCAAAACAATATTTATAGGCCCCTAAGACCCATTATTTTTTATCTAGAGGCTTGTTTCACTTAAAAATTATCTAAATCCCAACAAACAACACTTAATTCACTCATATCCCAAAAACCCATCTCCAAAAACCACTAGTGGGACCCATTCACCACCTTGGGCAAATGAGTCCCCTTTGGTGGGACCCATTTTACAAGGGTGGTAAATGAGTCCCTTTTGGGGAAAATTTCAAATTTGAGTGGGAATTTCACCAATTCAATTTGATTTTTTAGTTGATGTTGACCTCTTAGGTCTAAATAACAGGAAAATTAGGTATTGATGCCTATAAATACACATTTTAGGTCATTTTCACATCTCTTAGACATTTTTACAAAAAAAAATTCAAAAGTCAAGTATTAAGAGTCTTCCACAATAATTTTCATTAGCACTTTCTTTAGCAAAGTTGGAGCTTTAGGGCAGCAAACTAGGGTTTTTGTAGGTCTTCAAGCTCACTTCTCATTCAAGATTTAACATCTCAAAGAGTTGATGATGGATTCTTATGGAGAATCATGGAGAAATCTAGATTGAGGAGATGCAACTAGCCATCAAATCAAATCTAAAGACTTGTTTTCAAAGTTCTTTCATCTTCCATTTTCTCAGTATCTTCAGATTTAAGGTTTGCATTACATTTGCATGTCATTCACACTCATTTGAGATGTTGTAATGTTTCTTGGATTGAAGTCTTGCATCATTAAAATCACATTTTTTCATCTTATTCTAGCACATTAGAATAGGGTTTTATCTTCAAAATTTCCTAGTATTAGACACAATTAAGGCTAGGGTTTTATGCAAATTTTGTTCATTCAAGGTTTGATTACCAAATTAGATGTTTGACCAAGGCAACCCCCCATCAGATAATAAAATTAAATTTTTTTTGCAAGAATTTTTTGAGATTCCAATCTAGGTTCCCATCAAGGAGTGTTGTATAGGTGACAAGGTATAAATCTGAGATTTGAATTTGTAGAAAACTAAAAAAGGACTGATTCACCATGGATAGTGAATGAGTCCCTGTCAACCAAATTGTCAACATTTCCTAATTTTTAGAGTAGTTTCTAGGCTTCATTAGGTTTACAGGTGCACACATTTTGATTTATAGCTTTCTGTTTGGCTCTATTTGCATTTTTGTTCATCTTGTTAAACCTTTTGCAAACATCACTGTGTTTTCAAAAAATTCATATTTCATTAGTTTTGCATTCATAATCAACCAATTTTATCAATTAGCTTCATCTAGATCATTGCATTTAGTCACAATTTCATCGTACATACTTTAGTGAAAAACCCTAAGAGTGCAAGAGAAGTTTATAGCACCACAAAAATTGTTGGTTCACTTGTAAACTTTCTTTAATACAATTTTCTTAATATCCTCAACATATGCAACCAACAACAACTAGTAGATAACGAGTTGACTATTTGACATCAATGAAAACACCTTCCTTCCTTTCTTCATTCTTGCAACAATCTCCCTCTTTGTGAGTAATGGAAACACATGATGTGAAAAACCATCAAAGACACCATACCAATTCTCAATATAGTTCTCAAGATTTATTTTTTTGTTTCTCCCCCTCAAAAGATCACCTCGCTCATTACTTTCTTTCTCTGATTAGCTTTCTCTTTCACATGCTTTCTCTCCCCCTTTGACATCAGTGGAAAAGGAAAAAGATATGTTCATTGAATCTTCCTTTGACATGAAAATAGAATACTCACAATGGCAACACCTAAAACTACTTGTTCTCCCTGAGAGGTAGCCACCAAAAAGTTAGTACAAAATGATATAACCATGAGTCCACTAAATTGATGCATCTCCAAATGTATCTTAGTTTATGAAATGAGGGGAAATAACCCTAACTTCTCCCAGAGATACTGAAAAGTATCTTTAGGAAGAGCCTTTGTAAATATATCAACAATCTAATCCTTTGTCAAAACATACTCAAGCTTGACTTCATTCTCCATGACCTTATCTCTCAAGAAATGATATTTGATAGATATATTCTTTGTCCTCGCATGCATCATAGAATTATTCAAAATGTGAATTACACTTGTATTATCACATAATATAGAAATAGGATCATCACATAGCACTATGATATCTTTCAATGTTTGTTTCATCCATAGAACTTATGTACAACAAGATGCAACAACAATATACTTAGCTTCAATAGTAGACAAAGAGATTGAATCTTGCTTCTTACTCAAACATGCCACCAACTTACATCCAAGAAAGAATGCACAACCACTTGTACTCTTTTTGTCATCTACATATCCAACCCAATCTGCATCTTTAAGTGTAAAGTTAGTATCTTTAGGATACCACAATCCATAATCCTAAGTGCCATTCAAATATTTGAATATTCTTTTAATTGCAGCAACATGTGTTTCCTTTTAATCTTCTTGAAATCTAGCCACAAGACAAACCGCATGTATAATATCTAGTTTCGTAGTAGTCAAATATAGTAATCCATGAATCATAGATCTATATTTTCTCTAATCAGCCTTAGGTGAATCAACATATTTACCAAATTTTCAACTAGTCACCATAGGAGTATATACTGGTTTGGGACCATCCATCCTAAACTTATTCAACATCTCTCTCACATACTTTGACTATGAAATAAAAATTCCTTTCTCTATTTGATTAATCTATAGACCAAGAAATGAATTCATCTCCCCAAATATAGACATTTCAAATTCTTTCTACATATCTTATGCAAACATCTTGCACATCTTTTCATTTCCTCCAGAGGTAATGTCATCAGCATATATAACTACAATCAAGATTTTTCATTTTCAATATTAAAGTACAAATTACTTTTTTTCATACCTTTGTTAAATCCTTGCTAAATCAAATGCCTATCTAAACTTGCATACCAAGCTCTAGGAGCTTGCTTCAATCCATATAAATCTTTCTTCAATCTAAACACCATATCCAATTGATTTGTTAACTAAAATCCTTTTGTTTGTTCCATGTAAACTTCTTCCAGCTCATCGTTCAAAAATGTTGACTTGACATCCATATGATAGAATTTAAAATCTTTATGAGCAGCCATTTCCAAGAACATCCTTATAGCTTCCATTCTTGCTACCGGGGAAAAATTCTCCTAAAAATCTATACCTTCCACTTGTGAGTGGCCTTTACACACAAGCCTTGCTTTGTTTCTGACAACTTCTCCATTCTAATTCAACTTATTTCTGAACACCTATTTTGATCCAACGATATTTTTATCTTCTAGTCTTGGGAGCAATTCCCAAGTTTGATGCTTCTCAATTTGTAAAATTTCTTCTTTCATTATGTTTTTCCAATTTTCATCTTTACAAGCTTCACTTACTATCTTCAGTTCAATCTCAGAGAATAAACACAAATTTATTTCAGCAACAACTTTGCTTTTAGTTAACACACATTTTTCCTTGTCTCCAATAATCTGATTTTCTGAATGATTCCTCTACACATACTTTTGTGTCCTAAGGGACATCACCGAAGCATCTTATTCTCTTTCATCTTGTTCACCTTGCTTCTTCTACTCATCTTTATCCTATTCTTCCACAATTTCTTCTATTCTTGCACTAATCATGTTCATCAGACACATACCCACATGTCATCGCACAACTCCTCATATATTGGGGGTTTGTTATATTTTTTTGTGACTGCTCCCCATAAAACCATTAATTGGTTTAGTTCTTAGAAAAGGTATCTGCACTCGATGTAGATATAGAGATATTTGATTTTTTTTGTTCTCAGGTTCTTCCTTCTTCCTCCAAATTTTTGACATCTCTCTCCTTCTTCTAGATCTACCTTGTTCACAGGAATGTTTTTCTATTCCAGATTAGGTTTCTTCCCAGCTTTTCTCCTGCAAAACTTTGAGATATGTCCTAGTTTGTTGCAAGTGTGGAACACAACATATCCTTGATCAAAAGAGTTTGTATTTATCCTTTACTTGCACTGATTATCCTTGTGTCCAAAGATATTGCATGTATAACAATAGACTTGAAAAGATTGAATCCTTCTACTAGAATTAAATATGTTCATCATCATTTGGCTTCTACATACTATTGCTCTATGTCCAAACTTGTTGAAAACATAGCATTGTCCAACAAAGAATCCAACATTCTGACTCATTTTATTCTTGTTCAACCTATTTCAACATTCTATTTCTCTATGTCCAAATTTATTGCATGAGAAACAAAAGACATTAAAATATGGGTACCTTTGAACATTAGGTTGTTGAATGGGTATCCTTCTGGTCTTGTTCCTTCAATTCTTACCTTGGAATTTCCTTTGATTTTCAATCTTGTTGAAAGCTATTTTATTCTTTCACCTTTGTCCTTCTTCAAGTCCTAGACCACTTTTATCCTTTACAGGTTTCTAGGATGAAATCAACTCATCAAGCATTATAGAGCTTGTCTTGAACCTATCTTCATGAGCTTTCACTATTTCCAGATCAGCTTTTAGGGTTGCTACTTCTTTTTCAAGCTTATAATACTTTTTTTATCTTCTAATTGATAATTTATTTCAAGTTTCCTTCCTCTATCTTACCTTCTTCAATTTCTAATTTTAGATTCACTTCCACTCTTTTGCTTTCTTCAGGTTTCATTCTTATATTTTTTAGCAGTCTCCTTTGCTTCCTTTAGCTCCTCATTTACTTCATTATGTTTCAAATTGAAATTTTGGATCTAATTCCTTAGTTTCTAAATCATTCATTTGCTTGCTTGACATTTTCTTTCAGATCTTCACTTTTAGACTATGTATCCTCTGTTCTTACTTCTTCATCCAAGTTATATTTCTTCATCATTTTTTTAGCCTACCAAGATCTCATTCAAGTTGTTAAACTCATTTAAAAGGAAACAAGTTTCTATCCATCCCAGACCTTCCTCAAGTGGTTAAGCTCTTCACCAAGGAACCAATCTATGATACCAATTGTTGAATAGAACAACTGAGAGGGGGGGTGAATCAGTTGTCACAAATTTTAACCTTTAATTCAATCACTGGAACTAATACTTAAAATTGCTTAAATAATTAATCATCAAATGTAAAAAAACTCAAATCCAACACATAAACACAATAACACAAAATTTACATGGAAAACCCAATGAGGTAAAAATGATAGTGAGGATTAACTCATACTATAGAGAATGTCAAAACCAATTACAAAAGGATCACTACTTGGAAGAAGGCTCACTTCTTGATATAAAGCTCATTGCCTAAAAAAAGGACTCACTATCCAACAGGGCTACAACTTGGAGGGCTCACTACCATCGAGATACAAAGAATTCTAAGGAAACTTTTTATAGAGAGACTACAATCCCAATGCAACAAAGGATTCTACCACAGTTACTTGATCAACTTGCATGAATGATAGAGTTTTCCTTTTGCTCAATGCATCAAAAAACTCAGCATTAAGCTTCACATTGATCCACCACATACAAATCACATAAAATTTTTGAATAGCATCAATGTCACATCTACTCTTTCACTTATCTCCCTTCTTTGCTCTTGTATGTTTTTCATTACTAGCTCATCCAACATTTATACTATCTACAACCTTGAAAAGATCCAAAGTCATCCATCCAACTTCAAATTAAGATTAGGTCAATGCCAAAATGTCCTAGGGTGGAATTAGAATGAGGATGACCCAAACACACACTTCACCAGGACCCAAAATGGATCCAACATGCTTCATTAACTTAGAATATAGTGCTTAACACAAGGTTGGAAAAACATAGAACAATTAAGCTTGATACTTCCATAAATCAAAAATATCTTCAATGCAATCAAAACATCTTAACTCTAGAATTTCAAGTCAAAATACTTCATCAAAGAGAAATCCAAACCAACAACATTTCTCCCTAACCTCAACCAAAACACAAAAACACATATTTCACAACTGGTGAACACAAATCAAAATTCACAATGAATCAACAACAAAAAATCTAGATATATCAACCTTCAACAACCATTACCAACATATTTGAACCACACAAACATAGGGGTAAATGCTGAATCATTACCTAGAGCAACAACTAAACACCTGTAAACTTTCTTTAATACAATTTTCTCAATATCCTCAATATATGCAACTAATAATAGCCAGTAGATAACCAATTGAATAGTTGACATCAATGAAAAGAACTTCATTCCTTTCTTGATTCTTCCAACACTATTCTCACAAGACAGAAATGCTATTTATAAAAAATATGGGTTGTGAAAAATCACAAACATAAAATTTGTGTCCTGTCAAACAACAACAAAAAAATGTGAGTCAACAATAAGAAGTAAAAGGTAAATATTATGATAGTGATTTGGTAGAGCTTTGAGGAGTTAATTCAGGCATTGGTAATTAATGCTCACATATACTAACTTCCACCATATGTTTGTCATCTTCACTGGTGTCAGCCAAATCACCTGTGTGAAAAGACATTTTTTGAAGCCAACTCCTTAATTAATTCAAATGTCCCTTCTAAACATGCTTCCCACTACTCAAGTTTATCCTTCCCCAAGGTCAGCATAAGTAATGTACTATTTCCATTCCTACAATGAGGTTGCGCTTTTCAATAAGTATGAGCCCCCATTTCACATGTATCTCTTTTTTGGCAATGCTTATCAAGCTATCAATAACAATAATGCATTTGTTGCATGTGTGCTTAAGAATTGAATGAGCCAAAAAGTAAAAATTTTCTAAGTGATTGAACCCTTGATAAAGGCTTCTCTAAGAGTCGAGTCTAAAGCATTCATCCAAGAACATGAAAATGGTTGAAGCATTGTCTTCTAGTCAAAGCATTGGAATCTCATTCATAAAGCCAGGCTATGTCAAGATCTTTGGAGATATCTCTTATGCCAATGCTTTGATGCCATAGGAGTGAAGCTTTCTGCATACTAAGGTTTTATAGCCTACCAAATGGACCAAAAATGAGGTGGTCAATGATTTTGTAGATAACATCTTCGACCTCAAGTTGCACATAAACCCTAAAGGCCTTAGGGAAGGGGCATTGTAGAGAATTATTTCCAAAGGGTCAATCTAGGGCCTCGTAATGTGACTTTGGCACTATTGTTTGCTATAATTTATGGTTCCCTCCATGCATCCATGCCCAGACTTGGTCGACATATGCACAAAAATGTTGGACGAAGGCACTAGGGTTATCAATGGTAACAATCTAAAGATCACCATCAATGAGGAAGCCATCTAGGATATGCTATGTATCCCCCCAAATTAGGATGCCGAAAGGTTCTATCATAAGAAAATGGAAGATTTTTGGACAACAAGGGAAAAATAGCTAAAATTCTAGAAAGATGAGATGTTTGAGGAGCTAGAGAATAATGAAACTATTTGTTGGCATATGGCTTCTAGTGTTTTCATTGATGGAAACTAATTTCATTATCTTGGTCTGCAGATTAGAATTTATTCATTTCAGTAGATAAAGTAGAGAATAGAGTGTTACCGATAGAAAGCAGAAAAAATAGGTTATTCAGGTAATATGTCGATCTGTATGCTTTAGTGGATCATATTTTTGAGTTGTGGATCCTCGGAATAGGTTTTTAGGCATATATGTTATCTTATTGTTAATTTTTGTGGTATTGCATTAATCGGTGTATGAGTAAGGAGATCCGATAGGATGTTTTTTTGTTTATTTTCTCATTATGGTTGACTTAATGAATGTGGTGTATTGTGGATGTGCAAGGAGTAATTATTAAAAAAAAATTATATTCAAGCATTTTTTTTGGGTCCAAGCTATGTTGTGGCTGACTTGTGTAGGTGTGCATCATAAATTTTCCATGATCTGAGCTGACATGTGGAGAATATTTTGTATTTTTCTAAATCCAACTTATAGCAATTGAAATCTTGGTAGCAGATATATATATAAGATAGCTAATTCATTTTTAAGAGTGAAGTGAAGTGGAAAGCAAAGCAGATCTATGTGCAAATATTAGAAGATCAGTAGAGTGAATTTTGTTGGTGTAAAAGATAATTTGGTGAAAGAGCAGAGCAAAGTGCAGAGTCTGACAAAAGGTCTAGAATTTGGTTCATGAGCTTCACTAGAACTGAAACCAAGCATTTTTAGATGCTATCCTCTCAATTCAATCTTTTATTGTAATCACAAACATTTTTTAAGGTAGTGAGCCTTCCTTATTTTGAGTAGTGATCTCTAGGAAGTGTGCTTGAATGCATGTGCATTCCATTTTCTTCATACTTTTAACAGAGTATATAAAACTTGGATTAATCTCCACTATGGTTTTTCCCCTAACAGGTTTTCCACGTAAAAATCTTGGTGTTATGGTGTTTTGATTGTTTCTTTAATGTGCTTGCATGTCTATTTAAGTTTAAACGTTGTGAATGGTTTATGATCAGAATTGAAATTTATTTTTTTCTAAACACTGATTCATCCCCCCCTCTCAGTGTTCCTTGAGTCCAACACTGTCTTCCCTCTATCACACAGACAATTCCATTTAGATTTATAAGCCATTTTTTAATGTTGGATTTTGTATACAACCATGAAAGAGATGATATTTTTGAGTTCTAAATGGTATTGGCTTTCATGCCAAAGAAGGAAAAGATTCATAAGCAATTGCAAAAAGAATGCTTAATAAATTACACAATTATAATCACTATTTCAAGTTGAGATATTCCTCTTTTCTAGTGCATTTAGTCTTGCATCAAAACCTTGAGTTCTGTAGTGATCATTTTCCAGTTAGTATATTTGATGTGTTAGGATTATATAAGCCAGTTTCAACTTGGATACATGTTCTTTCAAGCACATGGGATTATTATTCATTTGTAAATTATTTCTTACAACCAATGCTTCTAGATTTATCTTAGTATCCTCTAGGTAGGTTTTCCCCCGAGGGTTTAGAATAGATGAAAAACCACCAAACCGCAGTTGATTATTTTATGGGGTTGGATTTTACTTTTATTAGGTGTTATGATTTTAATGAGGAGCCTTTTAGATTACCAAAGTTTGTTACATACAAGACACTTTCCTTGGAGGCATGCTTTAAGGAAACAATCATGGACAATGCTTATGGTTTAGGGAGGCACAAGAAAGTTCTCTATACACTTGCCCTCACCATTGCAAAAATCAAGGTAACACTCGTAAGGAGGGAGGAGTAGGATATGTTAACCAACAAGTTGGCCTACCTTGGTATAGTTCTCATTTGTGATAGATGGAAATATAATCATATTGTGAATTTCTCTTTCAAGCATGAAGACTAGTTGTATTGGCAGGAAAGGAAGATCCCACTAGAAGAGAGGGAAAAAGTCTATAGTGATCTATCTTTCATACCATTTGTGTGACCTTCATGTCTCACTTTTTACCCGAGTATTTGGGTTCCAACAAAGCATCCAAATGGAAAAGTATCTCAAGTCTTAGTTGAAAAACTTTAAGTGGTTAGAAAGAAAAATAGCTAATTTCTAGTGCAACTAGTGCACCCCCTGCCAAGAAAATTAGAATCCAAGACTTGGGTGGGCCAAACTCCTCAAATATAGGAGAAGAAGAAGGATATGTGTAGGATCATGATGGGCCAAAAAGTGGCAATATGATGGGTATGTAGCTGACGAATTTTCTTTTACTCAAAATTGATGAAACGAAAAAGGGTTTTTAGAGGATATTCTCAGCTTTCCACCAATATAAATTATGCTTTACTTTGAATTTAATAAGTAATTATTATTCATTTTCTATTCAAATTGTGAATAAAGTCCTAATTGATAGACTTATTGAAAAAAATTGATAGCTTTCAAATGGTATCACATTTTTTGAATCCAAAACATACGTCACATTCTATGCTTCACATACTATAAGATTAGAAAAATAAAAATTGAATTTCATGAAGTTTTGACCAAGTTAAGGTGGTCAAACCTACAATTTTTTAATATTTCTAAAAATTTGTAAAAAAAATTCATAATTAATTATTTACTTGGAAAAAAGATACAAAAAATTATGCATCACATTGGGACATGAGTCCTCTACTTATATCTAAAATATTATAATTTTATTGTGGTTAGGGTGGTCAGACAGACACCTACTTATTTTTTCCCTAGAATTTAAGTACTATTGCACTGAAATTTCAAATTTTCACCAAATAGATATTTTTTGTTTAAAACAAACTTGGTAGTTTAGAAACTACATTCAATTTGCTACAGATTCTATTCTTACATATTTTTGAAATAATATAGATAACTTATTCAAATTTTTACATTAAGTTTCCTAACTCTAATTTTTTTGATTTTTTTGCCACTTAAGGGCCTGTTTTTTCCATGATGGTCCTGCACATACCCAAAAGTGGAATTTTCTCCATAGGTATCTTCATCCTCAAAGATTTAGGTAAGCTTTGCACCTGTCATCCTTTCTTCTACTGTAATGTTGGTTGTTGTTTCCCCTTCATCTGTAGAATAGAATCATCAATCCACTAATTTTGATATCCTCATCCTTAATACACCCCTGGCTATATTTGATAGTGAGCTCCATACAATTACCCCATGCACTGAGCATGTGTCTTCCACCTTGGCCACAATCAACACTATGATCACTATATCTGAGGAACAATTTGTAAACATGGAGCCACCAATGCTATGGGTTTCATCACCTGTACGTACTTCCAGGTATATGCCTCTTTTTTCTACCCATTTTCCCTTTTTCCCCAATGAGTACCTCTTTTCCTCCTCAGGTTATGCATCGCATCCTGAAATTTTCCTTGATAATACTTCCTTTTGCTTTCCCACAAACTTAGTTGGTCGAAAACACCTCTGCTATTACCTTCTACAACCTCCCCATAGGTGTTTTTCTTGTTGTGCAAAGTATTGAGTCTCCACAAAGCCTTCCTACCCATATTGAATTATCCAAGAAGGACTAGCCAGAAAGGAAATAAAAGTTACAATAAAAGGTGTGACAAATCGAACCACCCCAAAGCTAGAAACCTATTTTGACGAGGAGTGGAATGCTTTGATGATCTTAGCTATGAGACCATAGATTTCCATACTAGGGGGAGAGATGTAATTATAATATTATGATATCCAAACTATAGGTCTCAACTTGAGTGAAGATCTCCCACACGACAAAATAGGCCTTTCCAAAGCAATGCAAGAGGTGGTCTACATTAATTATGATAAATTGGACAAGAAATTAAGAAAGTGCAAGGATGGATTAGTCAATGTGAAGGACACAATGGAAAGATTGCAAGAAAATGTTATTGCAAAGGACATGGACATGACTTGCTTAAGGCAGGAATGAGATCAACAAGGTGAAGCAACTAGGTCACTTGAAGAAACTCAAAGTAAAAGAGACTAGCTTTATGCCGAAGTGTAAAGATTAGAGCGCGAGTTTGAAACTAAGTGAAAAGTGGCTAAAGATATGAAAACCCAGATGCAAGAGATCACAAAAGAGAATTAGTGGAAGTAGAAAGAATTTGATGACATAATAGCCTGAAAAAATGGTGTATGTGTGAAGTTACAAAAGGAGCTACAAGAGATGGACAAGCAAAAGGTTGTACAAGAAGATTTTGATAACACCCAGTCTCAAGCAGTTGATGATCTCCGAAGAGCCTAGGTGGAATCAAAGAAAGAAATATGGGAGAAGCAAGAAAACAATTCTATTTTATAGACTTGCAATGGAGAGATAGAGAAGTTGTGCTCAGAGCTATCAAGTGCTCTCCAAGAAATGGATCAGTTGAAGAACATGAAGGATAGGGAATCTCATTTCTAGAAGGAACTAAGCATGATCTGAGGGATTGAGCTCCTCCTGATGCTTCATAGATTATTGTCTTCCCATTGAGAAAGGGTCATGGTTGTAGTGATGGCCCTTAAGCCAATTTTGAGATTTCTAACAGATGCACATGAATTAAATGTGAAGGTCAATCTAGCAGTCGACCATATTTTGCACACAATCACTCCCTGAGCTAAACAATAGGGTGGTTTAATCACAAATCTATGTAAGGTAATTGAAGAAGATTTAAGAGATGCTAGGATCCTGAATTGGAGAGAAAATACAAGGAAGGGAAATGAATTTATCATCTGCAACTAGGTCATGCTGAAAATAAGAGTTTACCAATCACTATTGACTAAGAAGATCAAAAAAATAAAAGAGGACCTCGAGGATCTGATCCACTTTGGACTGTCCACCCTATTCTCACTAAACATGGGAGTATTAATTGTAGAATAGATCATAGAGGTGATCGAGCTCAAGCAATGGGACTCCACAGCAGTCCAAGATCTCATCTCATCACCTACAATCGAGGAAATTGAGAAGGCACTTCTTCCTTTGTCACGAATCTACTACCACATCAAAGCTACTTCATCAAAATGGGGAGGGGTTTCTTTCAAAGAAGTTCTAAATCTTGATCAAGCCTACAAGATACTATGCACACTCATTCCACCATCCAATGAGAACTAGGATTCCTGACATGCTACTTTCCTTAAACTCTTAGGATTATCTAGGTTCATGCCTCCACAAGCAAAGGCCCCTTATGAGTTGCTAAAAACTATGGAGCAATTTTTCTCCAAGTGTTTTACTTTGATTTTTTGGCCCCTATAGTCTTCTTTCTTTGGCCCTTACTTATTTTCCATGTTTTGATGGCACTACACCCCAAAGGCTAAAGGCTACTCCCACACAAAGGTGTGCAATGCACCATGTAGTGGCTAGGAAGATTTTTCTTATATTGCTCTCCTTTTGGGCCTGAGAAGGGACACATGGCTACATGGCAGATATTTTCTCCAAGTTGTTCTCATGAATTCAAAAATTTCCCACAAGCATGCCACATCACATACTCTTGTCAGGCAGATTGTTTCGCCTGTGGGTGTATCTTTTCCTTGGTGGAGTTTTTTGGGCAATGCAACAAAAATTTTATCTTCAGGATTGGTCCTTTGGCCCAATGTCATGATTCCTTGTAGCTGATTGGATTGGATTTTTCTAGGTTATAATAAGATTTAATCATCCCCTAATAGCACATCTTTGCAAACATTTTGCAACATCTAGAGCCATTAATGAAACAACTCATTTCTTACTAGGGAAGATTTCTACGATATAATTAGATCCTAGATCGGACTGTGGTATATGAAACACAGACACCTATGAATGGTTCATCCCTATCAATTGAAGTTAGCTCATCTCTCTAGCTATATAAAGGGGTTCCAAGGAGGATAAATTATCATCACGAATCATCATCAAAGAAGAGAGTTTTCTTTATCTATATAAATTTAGAGTAGGAGAGGAATAGGATAAAAAAATGTATAGAGCATTGTTTTCACTTTATGACATGTTTAAATTGTTAAGACTATTATTTGGATTGGCATATGACCTCTTCTTTTATATGATTTATTGCAAGAAAAAGTATTAGTAAGGAGAAATATTTGAAATTATACATTTATGGCCTTTTTCATGAATTTCTTTTTTCTATTTTGTATATGTTGAAAGCTCTATGTCAAGTCATACTGATATGGTCTTGGTGATTTCTTTATATGTCATTAAGATTTTATGTTTGATGCTATCATAAAAAATTCAATCGTGTTCATTATACTCTTTCATTTTCTGTAGAGATTATGTTGATTTTCACACTATGCTATAAGAGTAAAAGGGTTTTGTAAATAAATATTTCTATTGGAATTGGGTTTCTTGCTTCTATCAAACCTTAATGGGTTCTTCCCATAGGGAGATCTGAATGTCTTCTCTATGCTCTTTTAGGCCTTATTTTCTCATTCTCTTCCTAGTAATTAAGGGTCTTTAGCATTTTATATCCATTTTATCAGAAGTAAGAAGTTGATAGGCTTTAAAATGTTGCAAAACCTTTGGCACATTTCTACCCTTTTATTTTCCTGCATTCCTCCTTCCCTTTTCCCCAAGCACACAAAAATGAGTCAACTTCTATAAAAATCTTATAGGTCATTCAATGAGGCATAAGTTGGTCCCCCACTCATTGAATTTCCCATAAGGTTGTTCAAAGAGGCATAATATTTTATGATCAACAATACTATTTAGTAAAAATTGTAGGTTGGAAAACACAAGGTGTTATAAAACTTGTAAAACATATACTCTTGTAAAACCCTCTACACATAATAGCCTAGTTGGTTATTCACCCCTCTACTCAATTAGGTTAGAATGTATGAAATAAAAAAGGAAACAACAAAAGTAATATGTAAGATATTAGAAAACACATCATTTATAGGAATTTTTCATTTTAGTACACAAGTATAGACTATCAAACCATACTTATAGTTAACCATAATATAAGAACAAAAAATTATAAAACAAAGTTGAAAGGGTCATAAGAAGGGAAAGGGAATGCTTACCTATATATGGGGGTTCATTGATGTATGCTTATGTACTCCTTGGTAACTCTTAGAAAAGAACTATATTGAACACATGTTAGCTAAAATTAGTCTATCATCAAAGTCAAAATTTAATATGGAAGCATGCTATTGAAAAATTTCATACCAAAAAATGGACATACCTATGTATAGTTGTTAAATTGGAACCATACATTCCATTGCATTTGCACTCATGAAAGATAGTTACTGATGAGGACTCCATTTTGTGCATTCAAATGTTGATGAGAACAAACATGAAAAAAATTAGAAAGTATATAAGGTGTAGAAGTCAGTTAATGGGAAAAGAACTACCATTCCTATTACAAAATAAAAATAAAAACATATTTTCTCATACTCACCTGTATAAGAGGTCATATCCTCTGGCCCATCCATAGTTTGTCCACCTGGCATATCACATTGCATATTAGCATTCCTATTAATGCTATTGTCATTGGAAAAGTGGAAGGAGTCATGCATAGGAGTTAAATTATTTGAATATTTTGTAGTATGTTTCCTACAGTTTGTTTCACATCAAGGATGATCCCTGCTTGTAGTAAACCATGGATATGTGTGAATAGTGCTAGTTCCAGGTACATGAAGATCTTGAAAAAGATAAAATTATAATGAATTGGATTACTATAGATCCAATACAAACCTCTCAACACATTATGCATATGATTGTACTTGTTGTAGATACTATGGTGGTGCATGCATCACTTTCTTAAAGATTTGATTTTTCTCATTCCAAATACATATTTTTTGCTTATTTACATCATGTTCATCACTAACAAGAGGATCTTGTGTAGGGGTGAGAATATTATTACTTTATCCTTGGATTCCCCCATGTGACAATGTCTCATTAAAATATCCCCCTCTATCAATGTCTACATGTCCATCAAAATCGCAACACATGAGAAAGTTGTATTAGGTGGTAGAAAATAGAAAAAATAACTATCTCCTATAAACTAAAGCACTTCAAATTGAAGTTCACTTACCTAGGAGCACCCTCTTCATCATCAAATAACATTTTTTTCAGTTTGATGACCTTAAGAACATGTTTGCAACTATTCCCCTATAGACTCCAAGGGCACTCACAAACATACTGGTGCACATCAAATTTTTGAACTAGGTACCAATTGCATGAACTCTGAATTTTCACCCATTGCCATATAGGATGTGTGTCATTAAAAACACAATAAGAATCTAGAATTTCCTTGTCCCTCTCCAAACTCAATTAAATATTTTGAATCTTATAGTTATTCAAAAAACCAAAATGGTTCAAATTTTTCTTTTACCTAAAGAATGGTTCAATTTTATATACAAGTGTGTAATAAAAATGGTCCATTTTCCCTTTGCATTTCTTTTTTCAATCACATAAGTATTGAGTTTTTAGTGTGTAATGATATGACTTCATGGAAACATTTGTATCTTGGTTTGCATGTGAGAATTTTCTATACTTTGTCACTCACATGTTGCAAATACAAGGAATGAGAAAACTAAACCATGATGTATTAGAGGTAACGTCAAAGAATGTGAATGGTGAGAATCCAATGAGGAGATAGAAATTGTAGAATCACCAATTTGACCATCTCCATCGTACCAAGTCTTCTTGAAGTACTCTAAAAGATGAGACTAATCCTTGAACTCCTCAAAGAAATTATTCAATAGTTGAACAATGTTCTCTTTGCTATCATATGTGATCATCATGATCATCCAAAGTTTTTGAAAAGATGGGAATTGACCTCTCCTTGTTTTTGTACTTATGTATGTTCTTCATCCAAGCCCTTTGAATGTGCCAAATGCATAGTAAATCATAGGATCCAAACACAAACCTAATATAGAAGACAAAGGATATTGTTTAATGTTGAATTGAATGATAAAGTGGCATTAAATGAATAAAAAATGAGAAAGGTATACAAAACGACCAAAACATGAACTTACTATATGACCTAAATTTTTGCATTGGCATCATTAGTCAAAAAAGGATTGATTATCCAATCTTCTTAGGCTTCTCTTCCATGGGAACACACAATGTATAGCCAACCATAAATGTCCTCAATATTTTTTCAGGAGGAGATGACCCATGTAATGGTAATCACTCTATTTCTTATAAAATACGAGAAAAATATACAATTGGTACTATCAAAATAGAAATTCAATGTAATAACTGTGATGCATATAGGCAATAAGATAATTAAAAACACAAAGAAGTATTAATTTATCTTTGTAATGTCTCACCCCATATTTTTTTGTGGAATACATTGAATCCATGGAGATGACTAAATTGTGGGAGTGGAAAACCATCATTATATCCATGGATTCTGAATCCCCATAACAAAAGGCATCTCGGTTCCCTAGGGCTATTGAAAGTAGAAGAATTTGTCCTTGTACTATGCACACCACATTATCTTACTTGTTAAATCATATGCACTTTTTTGTGAGTAAGTAGAATGTACCTTTCACTAAGCATTCATTACATCCTTTCTAGTCAATAATTCATCTCTCTTACTCATCATGCCATAGAAATCAAGATTTGTGAGGTGTTTATCCATCATAACATTGAAACTCACGTCCATGAACAAAATACTTTCAATATAGTTTTTTCATTATGTAGAAAGATTCAAGAAAATTGAGAATGCAATTCTATGCTTGTGTTCTCAATTCCATGGAAAAATTCACCATTGACATCGATGTGCAACATTTCATTGTAGATCAAATACGCTACATTAGGTCTACCATACATAACCTTTGCAAAGAAGTGGCATTGACAACCTCTCTTTTTTGTAAATTGTTGTACTTTTTTTTTGGTGGAGGCTTCTTCCTATGATCATTAGTCCAATGAATGCACACTAGTAGCTATAAACAAAGCATCATGTCATCATCTTCAAGAAATAGACATAAATTTTTAAAGTTACAAACCAGGAATACATAATTTTTTCATGATGATTGGCCTTGTTGGTTATAGGAACTCTATGGGTTAGGAAAACAAATGAAGCTTCAACACATTCAAGCAACCCTTCCCCAAGAATTAAAGCATCAAGTATACTAAGAGAAATTGTTGCAACAAGGTCAATGACCATATCCTCTTCTAGGGAAATAAGAGTCCACTCCAAATCGTAAGAGGAAAATGAGAGCATCCATCCCCTACATCTTGCACCTCAAACATGTCTATAATTTTCCATTTCACTTCTCTCGTCATCCTAGGTAAGGTAGGAATTGGATGAACATCTAAAATTAGAGTATATTGTGTAAAATAGAAAGAATTTTTTTTTAAAATTAAAATAATATTATCTTAAATTGCTGCCACTAATGTGAAACAAATAGGATCTTGCCAACTTCTGCTAATAAAAATAATGAGTAAGTGATAGATTGAATCAAGTTAAGCATAAAATATGAAATAAATGTAGGATGGAAAATAGAGTGTGTATTTCAACATGCAAGTGGACATAGACAATGACATCACAATCAAAATAATTCATGGACATTCAATGAATAGTCCAATTTAGGTGTGGCACACAAACCTATTTTACCTAAGGAGGAAGGTTGTGGAAACCAACCATCCTTTTTAGTGTACGTTCATATGAGCAAGATATGCAAATCTTACATAGCATGAAGTAAACTTGTGCAAGTTGAGAAACATGATGTGTAGTTCAACCTACAACATTTTATGTTTCATAAACTTGTGTAACATGCAAATTGATATTTAATTTATTTGATAGATGCATCTAAAAGCCACAAAAAGTAGAAAACATGTGGGATAATGTACATGTGTGTGTATATGTTATGTGAGAAGAATGGTTAGGAAGTCCACCAATTTTTTTTCGAAAACCTCCAATGTAAGAAAATGTGCTTCCATTTCTCCGAGATGCACCCAAAAATAGCACTTTTTTCCATCTATTGATAAGAAGTAATGAATCAGTAATGGATTCATTCAAGATAGGTATAAATGTGAAAAAAATACTACAAACTAGGACATAAGATAATGCATGTTGGAAAACATGGTGTGTAGATCAATCTACAAGTGAACAACCAGACTAAAGGAAAATTGGAGGTGTGCATGCAAATGAAAGGAACAGTTCATATTATTTGGGATGCATATACATCTTTTACCTTAGCAAGTAGGTTGGGATATCCAACCTTCCCTTTTAGGTGACTTTAAAAGGGAAACAAAATCACATCCAATGCATGAACAAAAAAAGAGTAGGTTGAACAACACGATGAGTAGTTCAACATGCAACTTTGTATGTAGCTTATAATTTTAAGCTGCATAATAATATGTATTTACTTCTATAGTTGCAATAACAAATGTATTGTTTTAGGAAGATATGTTGGTTGTGGCATGTGTGTATCTATTAATGGAGATGAAAGGTTAGAGGTCAACTGAAACCTTTTATGTCACAAAATATGCTTCCATTGCTGCAAGCAATGCTAAAGAATAGCATGTTTATTGCATTTTTCAAAAAAATAATGAATCAATAATGGAGTGAATCAAGAAATGCATAAATTTGAAAAATTTCCTATCAACCATGATGTAAGCTAATGCATGTTGAAAAACATAGTGTGTAGTTCAACCTCTAAGTGGACATACAGACTGCAAGTAAAATCACAACCCTATATGAAAATAAAACTAAGAGTTCAAAGTATTTGGGGTGTAAAAACCTCTTTTACCTAAGTAGGCATGTTGTGATATCCAACCTTCCATTTAAGGTGACTTAACATGAGAATCAAAGGAACATATAACTTTTCATGAACTAAAAAAGTGCATGTTGAACAAATGATGAGTAGTTCAACCTACAAATTTATATGTAGTCTATAAGTGTAACTTGCATAATAATATGCAATTACTTCTACAATTGCAAGAATAAATTTCTTATTTTTAGAAGATATGTTGGTTATGGTGTGTGTGTATCTATTAATTAAGATGAACAGTTAGAGGTCAACCAAAACCTTTTATGATAATATTTTGCGTCACAAAATGTGCTTTCATTGCTTCCAACTACACCAAAATAATAACACATTTTCATTTGTCGACAAAATAATGAATTAGTAATGGAGTGAATCAATGAAGGAATAAAGGTGAAATAAATTCCTATCAACCATGATGTAAGCCGATGTAGGTTGAAAAAACCAATGTGTATTTCAACCTCCAAGTGCACATATAGACTATAAGTAAAATTGTAGTCCCACATGAAAATAAAACTAAGAGCTCACATTATTTGGGGTGTACAAACCTCTTTTACCTAATTAGGAATGTTTTAAGGTCTAACCTTCCATTTTGGGTGACTTAACATGAGCAAAAAAAAACCTCTAACAATACATGAACTAAAATTGTAGGTTGAACAACATGATGAGAAGTTCAACTTGCAACTTTGTATGTAGCTTATAAGTGTAACATGTACAATAATATGTCATTAATTCTACAATTACAAGAAAAAATATAATAATTTGGGAAGATAAGTTGATTTTGTTTCTTGTGTATGAGTTAATTCAAATGAAAGATTAAGAAGTGAACTAAAACCTTTTATGACAACCTCCAACATCAAAAAATTTGCTTGTATTTCTGCCACCCACATGAAATGAATAGTAGGTTTCTTCCACCTATTCAAAAACTAAGAAGTGATTGATTGAATCAAGAAACACATAAATGTGAAACAAATCTTAGGAACAATTATGTAAGCCAATGCATGTTGGAAATCATAATGTGTAATTCAACATGCAAGTGGACATATACAATGACAAAACATTCACAAGCCTACCTCAACATTCAATGAAGAGTTCATTTTAGGTGGGGAACAGAAGCCTCTTTTACCTAAGGGGGGGAGGTTTTCAAAACCAACCATCTATTTGGAATTATTTGATATGAGTAGGAAATGCACATCTTATTGAGCATGAAGTAAACTTGTGCAAGTTGAGCAAGATGATGTGTAGTTCAACTTTCAATTGCCTATGTAGCCTAAAAATGTAACGTGCATATTGATATGTAATTGCATGTAGAGGTGCATCTAAAAGCTACACAAATTGGAATAAAGGTGGGTTATTGTGCATGTGTGTATCTATTATGTGAGAAGAAAGGTGAAGAAGTGCACTGAAACCTTTGTGAAAACCCTAAATGTCATAAAATGTTCTTCCATTTTTTCCAGCAATGACAAAAAACAACACGTTCTTTGTATCTATTGTTAAAATAATGAATCAATAAAGGAGTGAATAAAGACAGGCTAAAATGTGAAAAATGTTCCCTTTGTTTTAGGTGGTAATACATATTTTAAGTGTGGAAAAAGGTTGTCTAAGCAAACCATTCATTTGACATAACATTAAATTAGGATGAAAAGAAAATATTACACACAAAAAACTACAATTGTGTAGGTTCAACAATAAAATATTTATTTGAACCTATAAATTTGTGTGTGGCCTAAAATGGTACCATGGAAAATGAAATGTATTTACTTATAGAAATGAACAACAAAATAGAGAATACAACAACACAAGTTGGGTGTGGTACATGAGTATAGGTGAGTATCATCTTCCCCATGTTTTGTTATGAACTATGAAGATATCTCATTTAAACATTCATATTTTGAAGTCTACATTCATTATTTTCTTCTATCTTCACCCCCTCACTAGTACAAAACTTTGACAAATTTACTTTTCTTGTGTAGGTTGAAACATTATTTGAATGGGATGACACATGAGTACTCATAGCTCAATTACACAATTAAAATAAATACAAAATCTAATGATATATTTTACATAACATTGAATGACTACCATTTTTTATCACTACAATAAATCTTATTTCATTTCCTTGTTCTTTGCATTTTTTTGTCACAAATTGTGGATGAAAAAAGTAAGTGAAATTTTGAATACATTACAATAATTAACAAAACATGTGCACCTTAGAAATCATACTTTCTATTTCCATCTTTGAATTTTAATACAAATCATATCTTACTACCAACTATTTTCTATAGTAGGAAGCATGTCCATTATCAAGTGTCTACACAAAAATTTAACATATGTTAGTATGAAATTGCAAGTTGGAAAAAAATGGGTGTTATGACACCCACAAGCCACATACTATTTTAAAATTTTCAATCACATAAGAAACCATTAGTTAGTTACCCCTCACCTCAATTTGATTTACTTAATGTGTTTCCCACCTGCAATTCCTTCTTGAGCTATCCACCCTTTAGCTTTCAACAAGTAGAATGAAATAATTGAGCACCCACTATGTTATACATCCTGTAACTTTTTGTGCATTTATTTGTCAAACATATGAAGAAATTAAAATGCAATTTTAACTATAAATAACACTTGTAATAAATTTTGAAGGTGAATTTCATGACACTTTTACTATGTTAAGAAAAAAGGGTTTTCATTGTGTTCATGTTATCTATAAAATTGCAAGTTGGAAAACATTGGATATTATTAAACTTGCAGGCCACATACTATTTTGAAACTAAAGATGCTCTTTGTTTTACACCTTAGAATTATTTTTGTGCATTTATTTATTAATCATATGAAGAAATTGAAATACAATTTTTACTGTAACTAACAACTATAATAAATATTCAATGTGAATTTCATTAAAGTCTTACTATTTAAATAACAAAAGGTATTCATTACAATCATATTGTCTATGTGTTAATTAGGGTTGGAAAATAGTGGGTATTATGAAACTTGCAACCCACATACTATTGTAAAACCATCTACACATAACAACCCAAATGGTTAATCACCCCTCAACTCATTTTGGTTAGTTTTATGTTCCCCCACCTATAGGTCTTCCTTGAATTCTCCACCCCCAAACTTTGAAGAAGCTGAATGAAATAACTGACAACCCATTGTGTTTCAGAACATGCAGTTATTTTGTGCATTTATATTTTAATCATATAAAGAAATTGAAATGCAATTTTTTTTATTCGTAAGACATTGATCTTTTCTATTAAATATCAAAATTGTTTTGTGTTGAGGTGGGTTCCTTTGTGACCTATAATCATTTACCCTCCCATATCAAAAATTACAAACCAACCATTAAGATGACAAGGATATTTATTTTGTAACAAAGAGAAATTCCCCCCACAATCATTGACCACATAGGGTCCAATATTTTATATTCAGTAGCTGATATTTCCAGCCCTTTCTACACCCTAGATTACTATTTGATTCAAACATGTGATAATTCAAGCACACCAGAATTTACCTGTTGTCTCTTAAAAATTAATTTTTTTCTGCATATGGAAATGTGTGTCCAACTCTAGCTCTTTAATGTTGTAAACTCCATCATTTTTTAAGAAGGAAAAAAGTGATAATGAAGGTGCATCAATGAAAAGCATAAAGGAAACAAACACAAATATATTATAACTTCATCATGATCCTCTCCATAGATTGAGCTCACAAGTTGTACCCAAGTCTTGTAGATTTGCTCAAAGTGTTGTTGATATGTGGTTGCTCACAATTTATGTAGCATAATGGTATGTTAGATATGGATTCAATGGATATTTTGACAGCATAAAGATATGGTGAATGTGGCTTATCAAGAATGAGAGCCAATGCCTCAATACATAAAATTTTGATAAGTGGAATCAAGGGATAGGATGCATTGAATTGGTGAATTGCCATGATTGAATGGTTGAGTGGATGACTAGCCCTATGCAAGTTTCCCAAAAGAGAAAGGGGTGAAAGAAGGAGGTGTGCAAACACATGTGTGAGCACACATTAGGAAGAGTTATTGGGATTGTGTAAGAGGTTAGTGGATTTGTGTAAGAGGTAGGTGGGATTCACACATGTGTGAGAAGAGGGTAGGATGGGTAGGTTAGGACACTTGTCACATGGTGACGAGTTTTGGATAGGTAGAGAGAATTAAAAATTGGGAAATAATGTTAATGAGGGTTAGGCACATGTATTAAATTAATTAATCAAGGATCAATTAATTTAATGGGGATGGGTTGGATTAACTAACCATGGATTCATTAACTAGGCTAGGGTTAAAAGTTGAAGAATAGGCTAATGGTGATTAGGATGGGATTAAATAATGAGAAAATGTTAATGAAAGGTTAGTTATCCTAAATAAATTAATCAAGTATCAATTAATTTATTTAGTTAGAAATTATGGGTGATAATGTTAGATTTAGTTAAATAAATGTAAATTTATTTACTTAATGGTGGTGGATAAAGGTAATAAGAAAAATAAATAATATTTATTTAATTTATTACTAGGATAAGGAAAAGGTTAAACTAATTAATTAAATAATAAAAAATAATTTAATTAAATATTAGGATTGGTGAAGTGTGTTGTAACAATGAAGGTGTTGTCATTGATGTCATGGTTGTAGGTTATTGGTTGTATATGTCGATGATATTAAGAAAATTATAATGAAGAAAGGTTACAGGTGCTCAATGGTTGCTTCAGGTTTTGCTCTAGGATTTTCTCCTATGCTCCTGTGGTTCAGATATGTTGATCATGGTTGTTGAAAGCTGCTATATACATATTTTGGGCTTCTTGATCATTGTACAATGCAAGTTATGTTCACTAGATGTGAACTATGTTTTTCAAGGTATCTAGCTGAGGTATGAGAGAAATGTAGTTGCTCTGAATTTCTTCTTGGTTGATTCTTACGACTTGTAGTTCTAGAGTTAAGCTGCTATAATCATGTTGAAGATATTTTTTCTTGGAAATATTGGATCATGTTAAGGGTTGTGTGTGCTTAATTGTTCTATGTGTTTTACACTAGTTTGGCCAACCTTGTGCTAAACACTACTTTTGAAGTTCATGAAGCATGTTGAGACTTATTTGGGTCCTCATCAAGTGTGTGTCTAGGTCGTTGTCATTCTAATTCCACCCTAGAATGTTTTGGCACTAACCTAATTTGAATTTAAATGATGTATGGACCCCATAGGACATGTTTCAAAGTTGAAGATGGTATAAATATAGGATAAGATATTGGTGAGAGGTATGCAAACAAATAGATCAAGATAGATGTGAAATAGTTGTGAAATAATGTGTATGTGATACAAGTTTGGCAGATCAGTGTGAAATCTAATTGTTGAGTTTCTGGATGTAGTGATTTGAAGGTGTAATCTATCATTCATACATGTTTTCAAGTGGTTGAGTGAATCATGGTGGAAACCTTTGTTGTATTGAGATATTTTTCTCTCTGTAACATATCTCTTCTATCTTCTTTCTATCTATGTGGCAGTGAGCCCTCTAGGTGGTTAACCCTTTTTGGATAGTGAGTCCTGAACTAGATAGTGAGTCCTATTTTGGGAGTGAGTCTTTGTAATTGGTTTTGATATTATTTATATTTTGATCTTATCATCATTGTGGTTTTTCCCTTACTATTTTTTCCACGTAAATTTGGTGTTCTTGGCATGACTTGGCACACCTGTGATGAGTTTTGGGACTAGAAATGGGAAAAATGAGACATAATAATGACTGAGTGACCCAAAAGAGTGCAAGAATAGACAATGAAAAGTGTGAAGTATGCAGTTATGATTCTATACCTTTGGCCTGAGTAGTCTCTTATGTTCTAACTTTATTCATTTCACTGGTTATATGCTACTAGTTGTTCAATGTTGTATCCTCTCTACATGGATCCAACAATTCCCTCTTTGTCAAATTGGTAACAATAGTATTTAGAAACACCAATTTCTACCTAAGAGCAACTAAAAGCCTTCCTAAGAAAAGTGCCCTTTCCACTATAAAACTTGGTTCTAGTGTCTCCTTGTTCATTTTTTCTGGCATCTCCTCATTTTTCATTTCTTGATAGAGAGCTTCTGAAAGATGTGCAAGATGTTCTTCAATCTCAACAATCAATGTTGAGATAAAATGGAAGCTTGTTATCTTGCAAAATTATTGTCAAATCATTTATCCTTGAAGGAGATTTATGTGCATGAAGAAAACTTAGGAGGTCTTCTAGAATATTCTTGGACCCTCATCTATGTATATTTTATTTGACTAACCTCAGTTCCAAAATAAGAATTAAGGCAACCAAACTAGTCTTCATCATTTTTCATCATAAATATAAAACTCAACCCAAGTAAATTGACACTTTTTAGGTCCCCTCTCTTGACAAGCTAGCCCTCACTAGTAGTTAATTTTTGCAAATGGGTTTTAACATCTTTGTAACTTGCCAGAGATGTAACTATGGCTTCAAGGCATTTACAAACCTTAACTCTCTAATGCATATCTATAAATCCATTAGCTATTATTTTTTTCATCCTACTAACAAATAGGCTTTCAAAAAGTTCATCCCATAGACTCTTTGAGTGTTTCAAAACAATCTCACACACGCATTTCCATGGAAACTTAACAATTGAACCAAAATCCATTTTTAGCCACTCCAAGCTCCCTTCAATGCATCCAAACTGTCCAATGTTTCTATAATCAATGTCTCATTCTCTGTAAGTTCCTTGCCACTTTTCACAAAATCAAGAAAATACTTTCCCCCAAGCCTATCCGCAAAGAGAATATCATCTACACATGTCTTAATCCATGGTAAGCAAGACTCTAATATAAATTCACTCAGAAAAATCATCATGGTAGCTTGTAGCTTCTCTCTATGAGATTTCCATAACTACACCTCATTGTCTGGGTTTGGAATCCCACCAAAAAACTATGATCTAGGTGGCACTACCAAGATAGTCTTATAAAAAAGAGGCAAATCATTTAGAACCTCCAAGAAGAGTTCCCCATCCTGACATATCATTACTTGTATGACTCTTACCACATTATAGAAAATAGAATTGACTTCCCCCACCTTATTGTTCTATCGGTGGAGCTATGAGGGGAGTTCCCCCATGTAGTAATGTCAATCCAATAGTGTTCTACCCTTGAATATAATATTATTCCATTTCGTCCAAAGTTATCCCTATTTAAAATGATGGAAATGGCTCACATCTCTCAGAAAAATTTCTCTTACAACAATCTTAGAGATGAATTTAGATGCAGTGTGGCAATCAAAACATACTTGAAGGTTGTTAACAACTCTAATAGTTGTACTAGGGGCCATGTTTAACAAACCAAATTCAATTGCTAACTTTTCTCTATGGTGGTAGATAAATTATTCTTTATACCCTGTTTCCTTCATTTTCCAAGCCAATTTCTCCCACTTTTCATAGCTTTGCCATGTTTGTGGATGTGATCTGTCCTCTACACAAAAAACATGTACCATTTTATGACTCTGAAGAGTATATTAATTTGTCCTATCTAGGGGTAGATAAAGGGAAGAAACCAATATCTATACAAAAAAATTAAGTGGTTCTTTATCCACTTCTTTTAGTGGCCTGATCAAAGAAACTTGAAATTTTTCTTCGGGAGGTCTCAATTCTTAGACAGAGGTCTTATAGTGGACTGAACAATTGCTTAGAGTGCTTAATTTTGTAACCACTAAAAATAGTAGACATTGTAAGTGTTTGTTGGATACAACAAATTCACTCACAAATAGGGAGAGATTGGTGGGCCGATGCTTATGTTTCCATAGTTCTATAGAAGCATTTGATCCCACTCAATTTCAATCTAAGTGGAATCAACCTACTTTTTTTCAATGTTTAGGTCTTCCCTCTTGTTTGCAACTAGGTCATAGATGCAGGCATGCATTAGTGGTTTTTTCTCTACCACCAGAGTTTCATCAGTTGTAGGTGTTAGAAGAGATTATAGGGTAAGTGCCTAATTTCCTCCTAGAATTGTATAATATGGAGCCATCAACCCTAGACATTCCCAATGAGAATTCTTAGATCCTATGTTGGGCTTTTTGTAGTCAGTGAGTATAATGTCAAATATCCTTGAGGCTTTAGCCTTGCTAGAAGAATGTAACATTATTTGTTTCTCATTGTTGTTTCCTACTCTCCTATTCAAGAGTTCCCTATTGCACCAAGGGATCCTTCTCTTACAAAGCTATTTGTACTTAGTTCTTATTCTTTGAGTATCAAGTACTATTACCCTCCTCTTATATTTACACTTGTTTACCTTAGCATTTAATTACTTTTCAAAACCTTGTATCTTTTTACCTTAGGACTTCTCTATTGTGATTGAATGTACTTTTCAAATTCTGCTAACCTACTTTTGGTTATCTATGGACATAAATATATTCTCTTTTTTTCCCAAAACTATACAATTATGTTTAAGAGGCACCTCATCAAAATTTTCATGACTTTCAACTCCCATCTCTCTTTTAAAAGTAGTGATGTTCAAGCCCTCCATAATTCTATTAATTTCATTACTTGGATTACCCACCAATTGCATATGCTTGAAAGTTTCTAAAGAATTTTCAACAAATCCATTTTGTGCATATCTAGCAATAATTGCAGTCCAAGAGATGAAATTTCTTCAAGGAATTATGTCAAAAACATCAAATTCTTTCTATATGCTTCCACATTCTGCATACATGTCAACCAAAGCATTTCCAACTATAATATCAGATGAAAGTCCCCCTTCTATTATGCTTTGATGGATTTCCATACCCTATTCTAAAGTTTCCATTTTGGAACAAGCAGAGATGATACTAGAAAAGGTTGCGAAGTCTAGCTTTAAACCTACAAATTGCATTTTCTTGAAAGTTTCTAAAGCCTTTTTCAATAGATCTAATTTGTGTATATCTTGCAATTATTACAGTCCATGAGACTACATTTCTTTGAGGCATTTTGTTGAACACTTTAAGTGTGGTGAGTTTAAAGTATTGTATAGGTCACATGATACCATGTGGAGATTGAATAGATTGTCTTTGAAATTTTTGATAAGCTATTGGATGAGTCTGCTGAGTTCTATAGAGATGAGAATAGAAAGAGTCTACTATCAGGGTTTTCCATCTTTCGAAATCATAATGGTAATGATGCTCAAAAGTGTCACAATGTTCTTTGAAGTGCAACCTTTGTGTGATTTGGATTTTGGATAATGATTTGCTCCTTTGACAGTATACTTTGAACATACAAGGTGACTATTTGCGACATTCACTTCATAGTGTTGATGCAAAAATGTCAAAGGAAGTGATGTCAAAGATATATTATTTCTTGTTGTTTGTCAGGAATGTGTTTATGTTCATGTTGCAAAAGGTTAACAGTGTTTGTTGGTAAACTTGATCATTCAATGGTATTGATGTCAAAGCTCATGGTATTGATGCTTCATGGTGATAAGTTTCATTGATAATGATATAGCGACATTATCTTAATCATATTGACAATGCTCTTCATGTCTTCATATTGTTAGTGATATTATGCTTAGTTGGTGGTATTTCTGATTCATGCCATGTTTGCAGTTAACACTCTTTCATGTTTTATACTTGTGGCTTTGTCAAGCTTTAATACTCTTCATATATTTAGTCCCAGTTTGACAGTTCTCAGTTCATTTCTCTATCATAAAGGACAGATCTTAGTCACATGGCCAATATGGATCTTGTACATTACTCATAGGGGTAGTATAGTATTTATTGACATCTCCCAATCCACATTTTCAATGTGTTTATTTTCCTCTGTAATTAAGTTTGATAGTGCTATACCTATGCACTATGCAAAAGACATGAGGAAAATTTCTATGTGCAAAGGAATGGTAGTAAATAGAAATTCGTGAATCCCAAGATAATACAATGAAAGTTGCAATGGTAGTTGAAATGTAAGGTGCAATCACTATGTATAAAGTGTGTGTGTTTGAAATTCAAGGCTTAATTCAAGGGTTTCATGGTAGGTAATAATGAAAGTGAGAAATAAAAATAACAGAGGGTCCTTGGAGATGTAGTTTGAGGTCAACACATAGGTCCAGTGACATGGGATAGTTCTTAGAGTCCAAAGGAGACAAGGTATTCTTAATTTTTCATGATAGCCATATCAAGTAATTTTGGTGCACACTCCATAGTCAGGTTACATGAAATATATTTTATTCATAATCATTAAGGAAAAGGTGAAGGTCACAAGAGGAGGTTTGACTTCTAAAAAGTAGTCCCTTAGAGAAAAGACAATAACAATTGAAGGCAAATAAAAGGAAGTGTGAAGGTGGCAATGATATAGGGATATGGAGAAACACTATAGCCATGGAAAATCATAATGAATGAAGGTGTTAGACCCAACATTAATAAAAATGGCAGTCCTCACAAGGATAATAGTTCAATGGAGTATTATGGTGATTGTAGTGTTATGGTGATGACTTTCATTGATAGTGATGTTTTTCGTTCAAATTCATTCAACCATATTGATCTTGAAAATTATCTTTCCATACTTTCTATGCTCATGTTCTTATGGTGGCATTATTATTGATTTTCCTTTCATTAATTCTCTTGCATATTTTCATAAGTCTCTTTGTCATTGTTGTCAAAGGAGACAGTATGGTCAATGCAAGGTGGATTGTCATGAAGGGACTATGGTTACACAATAAATGTTTTGTTTTAAAATTATTTTGTTATAGAAATAAAGTGACTATCTTGACCATGTTGACATTGACTGTGACACGATGCTAGGGGTCTTGACAAACTTGGTAGTTACATGTTTGATATCCTTTCAATTACAAGGGTTTGGTAACAGTTTTAATATAATGACATTATTGGCACACTAAGAGTGTTATACTATGCTTCTTCTACTCTATATTTTGTTTAGTATTTGGGAAAGATAGTGTGATGGATCCAATCTTAGTGTATAAACATTATTGATAGACCTTTTCTAGATGATTTGTCCATAGTGATAGTGCTTTGGTTGGTGTGACAGTGTATGATAATTCTTGTCTTTTGAATGTAGGTATACCTACTTCATAGGGGGAGTTGATGATTCTGAGCTCTTCTACTTCTTATTCACTATGTTCTCAATCACTATGTGGTAAGGGTTTAGATGAAGAAAAATCTCAGTTAATGGTACATGACAATGAATAAAGAGTATTGATGCTATGAACAGTGTTTTTGCTTGTGGTGATGGTCACTTATCTCAATAGTACTATTCTTCATCTCTATGCTTTGACTAATTTTAACAGTCCTTCATTTATTGATATGGACTGGATAAGAATATTTTCATGTATATGGTCTTAGTCACTTACAAGTTTGAAGCTTCAACATCATATATTTCCAGTGGTTTACTTTTGTTCTGATTATTTTCTCCATGGAAATACATAGTGGTGACAATGGACTAGTATGCAATATTTACAATGATTTGTGGAGTATCTTGATGATCTTGTAAATGATATGTGGTAGTGTCATTAATCTCTCAATGACTATGTGTTGATGCATATTTTTTTTAATAATTTGTTAGGAGATGTCCTTGGAGGCACAACATCTCCAACTAAAATGGAAGGTGTAGTGGAAGTATGTTGGGTAGCAGTCCAAAGCTTGTAGACCTCTTCAATCTATTATTTCAAATGATGGGTAGCTATGAATTCTCATTTCCTAGAGGTTTTTACCATGTTAACTACTTCTATGAGTTTCTTCTGGACCTGATCATGGGAATTTGCTATGCACTTTAACTTTATTACAACCACTAATTCACTGGTGACACTACTTCCTTTTGAACTGTGGTTGGTTTTGTGGAAGAGCCAACCTCCCTCAAAACCTCTCTTGGATACTCCATCACTTGACATAAATTTTCACTAGTTAGGGCTACATTATCTACTTCCTCTATGTTGATCATGGGCATCTGTACTACTAGCCACTTCAGCTTTGTGCAGTACTACTTCCTTTGTTGTGGCTACCAACTTTGCTTTTGCAACTTCAATGAGTTGGGTTTGTTGAGCCAAATACTCCTAAAACTGTATTTGTTGGTCCTCCATCACTGCACATAAATTTTCACTAGTTAGGGCTACATTATCTACTTCCTCTATGCACTAAGTGTTCTTTTTCATTTGTGATATCATGTAATCTCTATGCACCATTTCTTTCCTAAAAGCTGAAATATTTTTTTCTACAGTATTCTTTGCCTTCCCACAGAACTTCATGCTTTGTTTCAGATATCATGTAATCTAGTTGGTAAATGTGAGCTTATGATCTATTTTGAACTATTATAAAAAATGATTATAAATTTCTGAAATTAAAAACTTTATTTGTTTGCACTTGGAATTGAAGTCGAAAGAAACAAGGAAATGGTAGCTAACATGCTATGTGAATTTGGTATTAGTTAAGATGGAACTGTCTTCAATTATTTATGGCATAATGGGGTATAATGCATTCCCAATTTCTATTCTATTGTAGGGTATCCCTGAGGCATCCGAAGTGCATATACCTATTGCACGACCACCATCTCCAAATCAATTACCAACTAGACAAGTTCTAACAACTACACCATCACAAGTTGCACCTCCCTCTGAAGGGCCAAATGCTACTCCACTAAATATTTTTCCACAGGTATGCTTTTGGGGCTTGGAAAAGATAGGTATGGTCTTGTGCAATGTGGTCATGCATCAATCCTATATTCACCTTGTTTCTTTCGACCTTTAGGGTTTTTTAGGCATGGGTGCTAGGGCTGGAGCTAAAAGTGGAGCACTGTACTTTCTTCACAATAACCAACAGGTATAATATGTTAGTGTAGTTTTGCATTAAACACTTAACAGAGCAAACTTTTGTTTCTCTTCATAGCTTGAATGTTTAGTTAATTGAGAATGAAATTGTTTGATATTTTGTTTCTAAGTAGTATTAAATGCTTGTGGGACTTGCAACATTGGTTTATGTCTCAATTTTGTTATTGATTATATCTTGTATCATTCAGTTTCAAGCCCTTCGCACAATGGTTCAAGCCAATCCCCAAATTTTACAGGTTTGTTGAATCTATCATGTCATGTTTGAGTTCCACATGTGCTTTATCTACATATTATTGATATGGCTAATTTTTGGTTGTCAACCAATGCTTCAAGAACTTAGCAAACAAAATCCCTAGCTAATGAGGCTCATACAAGACCACTAGGTTGATTTTCTTCAACTTATCAATGAACCTATTGAAGGTGTTGAAGGGTATGTAAATCTGCAAACTTTTGGTCTAACTTTGTTTCAAGTACTCATTCTAGTAGTACTTTTAGGATTGTGGAAAGGTGTGTATTTGTGATAAAATCTTCATGGAAGAAGTAATGTGCCCATTTGATTAACTGTTGAATGTTCTATTTGAGCACTTGTAAAATAAGTACAATTTATTTACATGATTTTTGCTCAATTAGGAGCTAGTTTTTTAAATACATTTAGGTTTTTTAGTAGTTGTATCTATTGATCTATAAGCTATCCATTCACCTTCTGAAGGATAAAAAATTATATTTATAGATACTGTGATATTATGATGTACTCTATAGGTCTATTAATTGAGATTACATATTGATATAGAAACTGATATTTTTAGATGTAGGTTCTTAGATATTCCTTATATTAAGTCTATTATGTATCAAGCAAGATAGACAGAGCTTATGATTACCTTCTTATCATCATTACTGCTTTAACAAATCTCTGCCATAAAAATCTAATGAGGGTGCTAAGATCATTTACTGAATGCTTACCATGTTTTTTCCTTGAAAACTGACAGAGGAACATAGAAATTATATTAATGTCCACAAATGAACAAAGTATGTCAATGACACTTAAATTATAGCTAGTTAACTAACTAATTGGGAGTTGAAAAATGAACTATTGAAAATAAACTATCTAGGATGAGGAATTGAGAAACAAAAATAGAAGGGTGTCAATGCAAATGGAAAATATTAAACAAGTTGTATTCAAAAGCGATGAAATGTAGTGATCTTGTAGACTTATAGGCCATGCCTTAGAGGTTTTTATTCCACCCATTGTGCTAGGGATTTGCACCTAAGCTTGTACAGGTCTTTCCAACATTAACACAACCATGTTTGTATGGACAATGTGCTCAGCAAGCCAGGTGTGAGTCATCATTATGGCGGTTACACCTTGCCTCTAGATCATGTCCCACATAACTAAAATGAGGTTAATATTTAAAGATATTTCTTTCTTAACTTCATAAAGTCTCCCTTTTTTTTGGGTAGACAGAGGGCTCAAACATATTCCCTTCACTTACTTTTTAAAATCATGGTGTGGTCTGAGTTTTCATTCATCCTTATACCATGTTAGCAATGTAAATTTATAACTTGGATACAATGTGCATGAGATACAGAACTAAGACTATTATTATTTTACTATTCTTATAGCCTCTTCAAATTGGTGCACACTCCCTTTAAGAGAATAGCCACACAGTCAAACTCTTTACTAGGATGAGCATGGCATAGCTTTTGAACTCTAAGCTTGACTCAATTCTCAAAATGGAAATTGAAGACCAGCTCAAAATAAAACTAAGGATAGAAAAACACTTTGGGAAGCCTAAATTTCAAAACTAAAATATCCCGTCAATTATTCAAATGTCTTATTGGGGTCTTTGAAGAAAAGTATCTAGATATGCTTTTTCTATGTAGAGGGATTCTTTATTGTTTTTCATCATTTCATGTGATTTTTTTTTGGATCTGCTTTAGGTTTTAAATGTTGCAAACTAAGTATAAGGTTTTGAAGGTAGAAAGTAAGTTTGTCAAGGTCAATGATATTTTTTCAATTGTATCACAAGAGCTATGTAAGAACCTCCTAAATTTGTGTCTTTCTCTAAAATAGGATAAAGTTATTGTTAAGCCATATCATATTTTTTAGAGTGCTTCATTAATTCAAATATTTTGAGAGAATCCTTGCAAAATCCATTTTGTGCATATCTTGCAATTATTGCATTCCATGAGATGACATCTCTTTGAGGCATTCCATCAAAGAGTTCACGTTCCTTGTGTACATTTCCACATTTTACTAATAGAGCATTTTCAACCATAATATTTGACAAAAATCCCCCATCTATTATGCTCTGATGGATGTTCATACCCTGCTCCAAAGCTCCCATTTTGGCATAGGTAGGGAGGATGATAGCATAGGTTGTGGAATTTGGATTCACACCTACAAATTGCATTTGCTTAAAATTTTCTAAAGCCTTTTTAGAAAATCTATTTTGTGCATATCTCACAATCATCGTATTCCATGAGATGGCATCTCTTTCAGGCATTCTATCAAATAATTCACATTCCTTGTCTATGCTTACACATTTTGCATACATGTCTACTAGGGTAGTTGCAAATACATCTGAAAAAATTCCTCTATTATTTATGCTTTGATGGATGTTCATACCCTATTCCAAAGCCCCCATTTTGGCACAGGAAGGAAAGATGTTGGAAAAGGTTGTGGAATTTGGCTTTATACCTTCTAATTGCATTTGCTTGAAAGTTTCTAAAGTGTTTTCAACAAATCCATTTTGTGCATATCCAGTAATAATTGTAGTCAAATGTGAAGTTTTCTCTAATTCAAGTGTTGTCAAGCAATCAGTGAGACTTTAGCATTAATCCCACCAATATTGGAGAGTCTCTCTGATGCTTCTCTTGCCACTACTTTACTCTTTTCATTCTTTTTGGGCTATCAGTGGGACTGGCTTCTCTGTTCCATTGATAGGTGTTTCTTTAGCCGATGAATTTTTACCTTTCCATTGACTTATCCTTTCACCCCATTGGAGGAACTTACCAATGACTCCCATCGAAATATCATAGTGTCCCCAATGGATATTGATGCATATCATTGTATTGGGGAGACATTGAGCCAACTCCCACTGATATTAAATTTTCTTCCCAATGAATTTTGCACCTAAGTACTATCAGAGCATTGAGGGGACAATCCATTGAGTCTTGCCAATGTTTATCACTCTCGCCGATGATCTCCTATTCTAGCAAAGGTTGTGGAATCTAGCTTTACACTTTCCAATTGCATTTTCTTGAAAGTTTCCAACTATAATATCTAATAGAAATTCCCCATCTATTATGCTATGATGGATTTTCAAACCCTGCTCCAAAGCTCCCATTTTGGCACAGGCAAGGAGGATGTTGGCATAGGTCATGGAATTTGGCTTCACACCTACTAATTTCATTTGCTTGAAAGTTTCTAAAGCCTTTTCAGCAAATCCATTTTGTGCATATCCCACAATCATCATATTCCATGAGATGGCTTTGTGCATATCCCACAATCATCATATTCCATGAGATGGCATCTCTTTCAGGATTCTATACTCAAATTAGCTTGCAATTGATTAGGTTTTTATAATTTTTAAAATTGATTTAGGGAGGAACGCATAGGAAAATATGTACCTTAAAAAATCTCTATATATCATGATTTTTTCAAATTTTTGAGTTAGTGTTGAGTTTCCATGTTGAGTTTGAGGTTGAGCCCAATGTCTATGTTAAGTCTGAGTTTGGTAACTATGATATAATAATTGGTGCCTCCCATGGATTTCATGGTAGACATGACACTAAAAAAATTCTCCTTGGTCTCCTCTCCTAGAGAGAACAAAGGTGGTGGTCCATTTGATATTGTAAAATATGGTGGTTAGTCTCAATTCAAATGGGAGCATACTCTCAATTGGCCAAGAGGAATCTACAACTCCTTACAGTCTCCAAACAAAATGGTGTGGCCTTGAGAAAAAAATGGTCCATTACTAAAACACAAAATCCATGATTTATGGTAAGGATTCACCATGTATCTTTTGTAGTGATTTGCGGGAAATGCTTTGAGATTCTTTCATGAATGGTTGAGTTCGAAGCTTTTATGAGGAGAACCCCTTATCACATGTTGCTCTATTGTGAAAGTGGCGCAACAATTCCAATTTCCAAGTGAAATGTTAATCATAACAATTCTTCACATCTCATTCACTTTGTGCTATTTAATTGTTTTATTTGCTTCAGTTCAATCATTTGTTTTCAATTTTATGATGCTAAGAATAAACCATTTGACGAGTTTTATTACAAGTAGGGAGTATGCTAGAAAAGGTTGTGGAATCTAGCTTTACACCCGCCAATTGCATTTGCTTGAAAGTTTCTAAAGCCTTTTCAACAAATCCATTTTGTGCATATCCTGCAATATTGAAATCCATAGACCATAGTTTAACATGATATCAAAACACAACAATTGAGATCTTCCACATCGATGATTGGAATGTACCATTACCTGTGAGGGAGTTACCAAAAGATTTTAGTACACTTACATTGATGATTTTAAGTATCTTGGACCTATCAATGGTTGTAGGTACCCTAATTACACTAGTTATTAGGGTGTTGTTGATCCACACTTGTGTTAGGTTGTTGTTCTATTCTTTTTTTAGTTGATTTATTTAATTTTGATGTGTTCCAAAAATTGCAAAAATGACTAGTATTAGTCTCAAAGAGAGTGATCAACTTGAACGTACTTTCATTTTTACACCTTGAAAGTGCAGATTGTAGATGGCATTAGAAGTTGATTTTTGGGTCTATGTTAACACCAAGGTTGCACATTCTACAAATATTCTCCAGTTGCTTGAATATGACAAGAAGATAGCCAAAGCATAGTGAATTATCTTAGGTTACAAACAAATCGAGTGCTCAAGAAGGGTGTTAACTATTATCAAATACTTGCAGTAGTTGTACCAGCCATTGTAATTTGTATCTACTATTTTTTTCACAAAAATATTAATGAGTTACACCATGCTATTCTAGGTAACATTCTTATTTGCTTAGTATTTTGTCTTTGTATAAATGATTTTCTATTTTAGTTGATTTAGGACAACTACTGATAAATTGAAATTCTTGATTTGAGTCTATGACAGGGCTTTTGTTCTTAGTACTTGTAACTGTTGTTGTAATTGATGTTGTGAAAGATGTAGTTGACTAACCTTGCCCTGAATTTTTTTGGCGGTGTTTTCTAGATGGCATATTAGTTGAGAACTTATCAACCTCTAGTACTAAACTTTAGTCTTAGCTTTTTTTCTCTTCCTGATTAATTATCATTTTGGTGGAAAGCTCTTTATTTATTTTTATTATTATTTTATCATTGATGATTCAAATTAGCCTTCTAATTGGTATGAGGTTGTTCCATAAATTTGATAACATTACAAGGAGGGTTGAGTGTCATGGCAATGAACATGTCACGAGGGAAGGTCACAAAAGCTTTTGACCTAGTGGACATACTTCATGTAAGTGTAGCATCCTATACTTTTTGTTAAAATCATTAGGGGAGGTTTCCCTTTATTTATAACCTGTGGAAAATTTACAAGGTGTGGAATATACAAGAATACTTGCATTCATACAAAAATCAGCTATTAGATCAATTATTCAATAACATGCTATCTTAATAAAACAACACCATGCAGAGAAATAATAACAGATTTTCTCTTGTAATATTGACTTTTCTGAGTTTTTGATG